>VCCN01000431.1:362405-372636 GCA_006491835.1 Architeuthis dux | reverse complement strand
GATATACAATTATCCATAATTTGATTCCATATATATATATATTATATCTAGAGAGAGATACATGGATACATCAATACGTGCATACAAATATATATGTAAAGTAAGTTCAAAAAGTAAGCAATACATTTCAAATAGTTCATCTTAACATCCTTATACAACTTCGAAATTGACAGATTTAGGACCAAAGATAATAAGATAAGGAGATCAAAGAAAATATTGAAACGAAATTGAACATCTAAAAGTTATGTATAAAAATCAGAAACCGGTGATCCAAATTCTGTATAAGGATGTTAAAACGATTTCTTTTTTAATGTATACTTTTTGCACTCACTCCATATCTACACACTTTGAACATATATCTATGCTAAAATGTATTTCCTTTGTTCGGTCTTCCATTCTCCTGTCTCTTCCGAATAATCCAATCTCTCTTATTACTCCTTTATAGAATTGCGTGTCTAACGAAATCAGATAAACACATCCACATATTGTAAAGTTTCCTGGCATCGTTTTTGCTGTTATGAAATCTTTCCCTTGCAGCCAACAAATCACGTTAAACACTGGGTATTCGGAATTGCATACCTCCTCAGCCCTGTGTTTACGTCATTCTACACTGACGTCGTCCAATGGAGGTGTCGGGTAACCGTGTTGGTAACGGCACGTAGAATGGTCTCGGCCAGCCGATTTCGAACTACGGCTGAAGCAGTTTGTGTTCATTTCGCAGTAATGCCCTTGAGAAAGGCATGCATCCATATCTCCCTCGTCCCTAGCTATGTGTAAAATAGCGCCGAGTGAAGTGAGAGATGCCACTTTGAGTTCTTTTTGTCTCTAAGCCTATTTCACATATTGCAAACGGGCCGGATAAGTCTTAATTTGGTATGTGGAACCAAAGCAGGGACACTAGAAGACGTAGCCAGCGCAAGGGCACTACCTACAAATGCTGTACATTTTCGTGGCGTCGTTTTTCTATTTAATAACTGTTCCGCTTGCAGCCTCCAAATCACGTTTGCCACTTGAACACTGGGTTTACAGAATGCCATATCCGTTCAAGCCTGTCTTCATCATTTTAGACTGGCCATCTTCCAATCTCTTTGGCCTTACATCTTGATGACCACAGACGTGCCATTTGTCCTGCTTAAGTGGAATAAGTGATACTTTGCTGTCATTGCCCCAGGTAGGCTATTTTTGCGTTGGTATTAAATGGTTGGATAGAGGTGGAGAGGGAGAGAGAGAGGAACACATGGATAGATCAATTGTATGTGTATACGAATATACATCACCAATCATCGTGGTCCAGTGGTAAAGTATTCATTTCTGTATGTGGTGTATCAATCCAATGTCGAATCATACCAATGACTTTAAAAATGCTAAATGCCACTCTGCGAAGCACACAGCACAGGAACGAGGATTTAGGAACCACTTTCCGAGGTTAAGGGGTTACGGCCAAAATTACGTTCGATACACCGATTTTTTGTGGGATCACCGAAGTTAATAAACGCTGAGCCTGGTCAGATGGGTGACCATTGGGAATACCATGTGCGGTAAGCAGAACGAAGCTTGGAAAGCCGGAAGTTGGTCTTACTAGCAATTGTCCGTGTGTACCTAAACCCAGGACACCCTCGATGGGAGTATAAGCGGGGAACGATGATACATACTATCTGTCCAGGTCTGTCTCCATCAATTTGCACTGGCCATCGTCCAATCTCTTTGGCCTTATATCATGATAAGCACAGTAGTGGCATCTGTCATGCTTAAGTGGCATTCGCGTGTGATATCCCAAGGGGAGTACTTTGAAGAGGACTTTACTGCCATTACTCTCGGTAGGTTATTTTTTCGTTAATATTAAATGGATGGGTGGGCACTTTCCAGACAGACCTAATATATATGGGGAAAGAGAGGGGGGGCGAGATGCATGGATACATCAACTATCATCATCAGCAGCCATTTTACGTCCACTGCTGGACAAAAGCCTTTCCCATCACCTTCCATGACGACCTATCTTGTGCAAACTGGTCTTTTCCTACCGCGTTTACTGTCCCGTGGGCACCAATCTGTTAGTCTTAATTATTTGTATAATATCTTTCACTCTGGTCTTCTCTCAGATCCGTGTTGGTCTTTTTTCTATCTCTTAGAGTTAAATCGTAAAGTATACAACGGGTGCATAATACCAGCCATGACACACGGTTGCGAAACATGGAAATTAATAAAACGAGCTGAAAACCAACTTAGAATAGCACATAGATCCATGGAAAGAGCAATGCTAGGAATAACTCTAAGAGACATCAACTATATGTATATACAAATATATTAGGACCTCACCATCTGTGGAATAACAAATTGTGGTATCACTCATCCATGGTTGGTCCAATTTAAATGTTTTTCATCTAAATCTAGATGTTTTTGCTTGCGTCTAGATGTCAGTAATTGCTATTTAGATGATTTTTAATAAAATAAGTAACATTTTTATTTAATTTATAGTGGTAAAATACGTAATATTTTTATTTAATTTATAGTGATAAAATAAGTAATATTTTCATTTAATTTATAGTAATAAAATAAGAAAGATTTTTATTTAATGTATAGTGATAAAATAAGTAATATTTTTAATAAATTAAGTAATATTTTAATAAGTTAAATGTTGAAGTTTAAAGTCACATTTAATTCATTAATAATATTTAATATATTTCCTAGCTTTTATATATATCTGGAGAATCTAGATGTTCCTTGATGTTTTGTGACACAAATGTAAAAACTTGAAAACAAACTTGGCAACACTGCTAGTATATGTGGTTCGCTATTATCCATATTGAGTCATATCTACTGCGGATAACGAGGTGTTACTGTTTACATATCTATACACTTGCGCATGCACAAATATATATATGAACACATTTATTGGACATATATCGACGCTAAAATGCATATTTTTTCGTTCTGTCTTCCGTTCTCTGTTGAATAATCCAATTCTTGCAATTATCCCTTCCTGGAATTGCGTGACTAACGAAATCAGATGGACAAATCCAAATATTGTAAAGTTTCCTGGCGTCGTTTTTTCCATTTGCAGTAAACTCTCGTCGTAAAATCACTATTTAATGACACAGCCTGCCATGTTGCTGATATCAATGATGGGAACATGGGGGTTAGGGTCCTGCTCATCATAGTAGGCGCACTTGGAACAGTTTCAAAAGAACTGAAATTGAGATTGGATAACTATTATTATCTTCATCATCATCAACAGCAGTAGCCTTTTAATGTCCGTCGTTGGACATAGACCTTCCTCGGGATTCGCCGGATTTATCTATAGCGGGCGTCGCGGCGCCAATATCTACTGAACCTGTCTAAATTGTCACGCCATCTTATTTTCTGCCGGCTGCAATTCCGCATATGTTATCTGTTGTGAGCCATGATGTCCAGCAGATGTCTGACATTCTTACAACATTGCCATTTGAGTTTTCTAATGGATTATATTATATCTCTGACTCCTGTTATTTTCTCTAATATACTGTGCTCTCTTTTGATCTCTCCATCTGTTGTTAAGCATGATCTTCTCTTGTTTACGTTGCATAGTTCTTAGTTTGGGATCCAATCTTTTGGTTAGGTTCCGTGTTTCAGCTCCATAGGTGACTATCCGGAGGGCGCGTTGGTTGTAGACCCTTCTTTTTAATACTAATGATATGTTCTTGTTCTTGAAGGTTGAGCTTGCTCTATGCTTACGGTGATAGCACGTCGGATACACCGGTCCTCGCGGTATCGCCGAAGTTAAGCAACGTCGAGCTTGGTCAGTACCTACATGAGTGACTGCTTGGGAATACCAGCGAGAATGGTGAAGTGAGACGCCACTTCGGGTACTTGTGGCTTCTAAGTCTATTCCACATATAACAAGCCAATAAAAGTTAAACTTCTCATATGGGAATCCCGGGTCCATTGTGAGGACACTAGCTAGCTAGCTACCATTATAAGTATACATGTTACTCTACTACGAAACAATTGTAATTTTTAACTAATGTTAGTACAGTAAACTCTCGTTGCAACGAAACTCGTTCTAACGGCACTATTTAATGATGCACGTTTGTTTTTATATTCTCGCCAGACTATTGTCGGAGATTAGTTTGTAGCAACAGCACATGAAGATTTCAGTGTTTTATTTTTTAAATTCATTTCATAAGATACATTGTGTCAGTGGCGGAGAATGAAGAGTGGGAGAGAGATAATGAGAACCTGTTCCCAACAGGGGAACTGCCCCGGGCTCCAAAGCCCAGCTCCCAAGCCCAGCTGATGTCTGTCTCCGCTTCTCTGTTCTGGGTCTCTCTCCTCAGAGCTCTGTCCCTCTGAGATCTGTTCTTATGGGCTTCAATCGCCCACGCTGAAACACCTGCAGGTTTAGTCAACATCCTGTTTTCGGACACCCATGCATATTCATCTTTCCTGGAGTCACCGGGGTAACTTCAATTTCCGCCCAGGTGTTAGCCCGGAAATGATCTCCCGTAGCAGTATGTCATAACACAGAGTGTTTCATAAATGATGCAACCCTCGAGATAAGAGGGTAGAATTTAGGCACACGTAATTCTTATACAACAATATAAGTCATGTGGCAACACTGTACTCAGAGACAACAGATTTAGCAGTTGAAGTGATTGCATGCATTAGCCTCATTTTCATTCGAGCATCCATACCTTTGAGTTGTTTCAGCTATGTCATTCTCTAATGTAATGAAGCGGGTATGTAATGAAGCGGGTATGTAATGAAACGGGTACAAACCTACATCCAAGTTGAAGGAAACACTTTTAACATATATTGTAAAAGTTAAAATGTATGTGTAATTAGAATCTTTTTGTAATTTGTGTCTTTAAGAAATCGTTTTTACATTTAAGATTGTATAAATACAAGTTGTCAAAAGGACGGTTGCGTCCTATTTGAATAATCCTGAATACAAGATATGTCCGAAATGTATCCAGCAATTGCTGCCACTTGGTTCTTCTACTTTAAGTTTCACATTTTACAATGTCCTGATCATCGAGAAACGCACACAAAATGATCCATGGCTAAATACTGATTGTAGCATATATATTAGAATTTTCAAATGCTTCTTCAGACGATTGAACTCCTTCTTGTTATTTGTGTTGTAAACACGTTTCGGCCGATCAATTACTCGGAGCCATTTGAATATTAATAACCCTTCTCAAAACTATAGAAAATATATCAGAATTTAACCGTAATTTTGGCATTAGTCGATGTATATTGTATCAGTAAATATTAAAGAGTAAAGATTTGTGTGTGGCACTGCAGAAAAATAAAACCGATGTCACAGTATTAGAGCAGTGGTTCTCAACCTTTTCGAGTCATACCACACTTTTGTCAATAAGATTGTTAGTATTCCTTCCTTCCATTTATTAAGTTGCAACAAAGAATAATTTAAAATAATAACTTAAATGTTACATAAGATTTTACATATAATTAGACAGCTTCATGCTAAGAATTAGTTTAATGTTATAATTGTACAGCTGCTGCACTGTATTTGTTAAAAGAAAGAAAGAGAAAATAATTAGAACACATTATAATTGATATACACATCAATGTGAACTCTGTTCTTTTTTTCTTCTTTTTTGCTACTAGTTCTTCGATTTCTGGGTCTATTAGTGAGAGAGCACATCTTAAATCATTCTCAATTTGGACCGTATTTCGAGCCTTCGACTTGATAGATAGAAGTGCAGAAAACCCTATCTCTAGACTGGACTTTTACTTTTACCTAATAGCCTTATTCCCCCCCCCCCTTGGAATATCCAAATTCACCCCTGGGGCAATTCACCCATCACTGTATTAGAGAAAGACGAAGATACTAATTAATGTATTGATCGCCTTTACGCTGGGTGGGGCAAAACCGTTCCTGCTTGGGCATCACATATCTTGTCTACCATTATTCTCTACGCTTCTCCGTCTCCGGTTAGTCATTGGAGTTGGGGCCTAACCTCTGTGTCAATTTAAGTCTTTTTGTGTCTGTGTGATCTTTTAGTGCGGGATCGGAGTTTATTTTTTAATTTTACTGGCCTTCCTCTGTATCTTTCCTTATCTGATTTGTGTTTGAAATAAAATGTAATTGCTTTGTTTGCAGAGATGTTGCGGTCACGTCTAAAAATGTGGCTCACTCTGTTCCAACTAGCTCTGCTGGTGGTTTGCAATAACGGTTCTTCTCCGCGTATTTTATATAACACTCTGTAGGATATTTTCTTCGGATAGCGTATGAAGCCTTTTTCTGAAGTGTTTTCCGTGGAAGGCGTCTAATCTGTCTTCTTCAGTGTTAGTTAAGCCCCAATTACTGCTGTTGAAAGACGAGGGGAAAACACGAGAAAGATAATACTTACGTAGTGTGATTTTCTATGTACATCGGCTCCTATATAGCAATTATATATAGTTGCTCTTGTTAGTTGGTTCTCCAATATAGGAGATCTTTGGGATTCAAAGTTGGTCACTTTATGGTGTTTTTAAAACAAGTGGGGTTACTTAGAGGGGCCCATCTCCACTTCGATTATAAGACAGAATGGAGGGATATTTTGATATCAAAGGTTGTCGATGTGATTTTACGATTGTATGATTGACAAAACACAATCTTCTAATCCAATGGTTCCCGACCTTTTCACAACCAAGGACCGCTTTTATTTAAATTAATTTTCCCATGGACTCCAGGC
The DNA here is from genome assembly GCA_006491835.1 of Architeuthis dux. Lineage (NCBI taxonomy): Eukaryota > Metazoa > Mollusca > Cephalopoda > Oegopsida > Architeuthidae > Architeuthis > Architeuthis dux. The sequence continues at coordinate 365,956 of VCCN01000431.1, read as the reverse complement.
TTTTTGGAAGGTCTGCCTACACACCAATCTCACGGACCCCGAGTAATACCTTTGTAGACCCCTACCCCCGGACACCACTAAGTTCCCCAAGTAAAGATCAGCACTACTAAGGGCCCCTAGTACAGATCAGCACCAATAGGGTCCCCCAGTAAAGATCAGCACTACTAGCGGCCTCCAGTACAGATCAGCATCACTAAGCTCCCCCAATAAAATCAGCACTACTAAGGGCCTCCAGTACAGATCAGCATCACTAAGCTCCCCCAGTAAAGATCAGCACTACTAAGGGCCTTCAGTACAGAGCAGCACCACTAAGGTCCCCCAGTAATGATCAGCACCACTAAGTTCCCCAATTAAAGATCAGCACTACTAAGGTCCCCCGGTAAAGATCAGCACTACTAAGGTCCCCCAGTAAAGATCAGCACCAATAACATCCCCAAGTAAAGATCAACACCACTAAGTTCCCCAACTAAAGATTAGTACTACTAAGGTCCCCAAGTAATGATCAGCACCACTAAGTTCCCCAATTAAGGATCAGCACTACTAAGGTTCCCCGGTAATCAAGTAAAGATTAGTACCACCCAATCCTAAAAGTAAAGTACAATACCACCAAAAGGTAAAGTGTTGCTGATCTTTACTTGACCTGTTTGGATTTTTTACCGGTGCCAGAAATCAATGTTCGAGTATTGGCAAAAACAAATATTGAATGTTGATTCTCAAGGCAGGCAAGCGATCGACAACCACAATTCGGAAAGATTGGCGCAACACCATCCTTCTAGCCCCGAAACCAAACCCCATTTGGCAGGGACCACACTCAGTTTTGTAAATATGTAAGCATGTGAAAAGCACAACTCTCATAATCATTTAAAACAGTTATCCTCAACGGGGGCAATATCGCCCCTAAAGGAGCGAAAATTGGGCTGAATTGGGGGTGCATTATTTATCGCATACACATGGATGTTAGACAAATTAGCGATCTTTCGTTTCATGTCGGTGAAGTCAAAACATAAGCGGAAGCTGCTAACATATGTATTTAAAAATGTTTTAATTATTAATTTCTGTTTAATTATGCAAGCACGCGTAGGTTGTCTTGAAGAAGAACTGGATAGTCGATTTTCAGATTTATTTCTTCTTGATGTTAAGCGATTGATTGCTGGATCCTTTTGACCGTGATATAGAATCTGTGAAAACGTCCAAGAGGATGTTATTGAACTAAAATCCAATGATGAATGAAAGGGCTGGAATGACTGAATGGTGGCTGTCAAATACAACTAAACAGTTATATCCAAACGTGGGGTCTGACATTAGCTAAAATACAGTTGCGCTTTATGGCTTCATTTTGGCTGAATGGGGCTTTTGTGAAGTCACTGAACTATTAATTCATTTCTTTTTCTGTCGCTCGCAGCCAGACCAGGCGGGGGAGGTGGGTCTTTGGTTTGCATTATTGAGCGTAGTATAATGGTCGGTCCACACCATAAGAACCCGGACCCATTTCTACTCGAAGGAAAAGTATGTGGGATATAAAACAGACCATAAAATGGACCACATCATTTGTATATCAATTTGTTCAAGAAACATGGCCAGATTAGGTTAAATGTAATACTGGACATGTTATTAAAGCATTAGAATTGTTAAATGAGTTAAAACTTACCTTTTAGTAACGAAAATCAAGCTTTTTAAAAAGGTGCTATTTCTCTCCCACGTGGAACCCAGGAAAATGACCCTTTTTTTAAAATGGAATTCTGGGTAGACAAATTAACCAGCTGTCACATGACAGCACATGTCACTTAGTATACTTCATGAGTTAAAATCAAGGATAGAATTGTATAAGGGATCATAGGAGGCTCTCTGTATGGTCCCCGGCTGCTTACGGCACCTGGTATACCCAATAGGTCACCCATTTATGTACTGACCAGGCTCGACGTTGCTTAACTTCGGTTATCGTACTAGAACCGGTGTCTCTAACGCGAGTTGGCTGTAACACGGACGAATATTGACAAAGGAAAGAAGTAGAACCGATACATTCATGCGAGGAGACATAAGACTAGACAAATATCAATCCAAATATTGAGAATCTAGCAGCAAAGCAGCGAGCACAAGGGTCACATTGAATAAACAATGTAAGTAAAATGTTATTTTCGTTGTGGGGGTGAGGGTGGAGACAATTGCTTAAAACTACCCAAAATGTGGCGATAGGAAAATAAAGCTTGAGAAACCCTGGTCTAAAATAATACAAAATGGCGCGACAAAAAGAGTCCGTCCTTTTTTTTTCTTTTTCGAATTCTTATTCAACTCAGATGCAGACGTACTTGACAAAAATCTTTCGTTCGTTCCTTTCTTTCTCACTTTATTTTCTTCCTTTCTTTCTTCCTTTGTTTTCTTCCTCTATTTCTTTTGTTTGTTTGTTTCTTTCTTTCTTCCTTTCAGCCACCTCTTTTTATGTTTCTTTCATTTTCCTTAGTTTTCTGTCTGTCTTTTGTTTTTTGTCTTTCTATCTTCTCTTCTCTCTTTCTTTCTATTTATTCTTTGGTTTTTCTTTCTGTTTCGTGTGTGTTTTTTTCATTCTTTCTTCCTTTGTTTTCTTCCTCTCTTTCTTTTGTTTGTTTGTTTCTTTCTTCCTTTCAGTCACCTTTATGTTTTATGTTTCTTTCATTTTCTTTAGTTTTTTTGTCTTTCTATCTTCCCTTCTCTCTTTCTTTCTATTTGTTCTTTGGTTTTTCTTTCTGTTTCGTGTGTGTTTTTCCTCATTCTTTCTTATTTTCCTTCTTTCACTTCTCTTTTTTCCTTTTCTCTTTCGTCTGATTTCCCATTCTTTCTTTCTGCCTTTCTTTCTTTCTTTCTTTCTGTTTTCTGTCTTTCTTTCTTTTTTCTACCTATCTTTTTTTCTTTTTTCTGTCCTTCTTTCTTCCTTTGTTTCTTTCTTTTTTCTTTCTTTGTTCTTTCTGTCTTTCTTTCTACGAAAGAGAGAGTAATATCTTCATGTACAAAGCAACGTCTAACATTCCCTCTCTTTGTTTCATTCTGTCTTTCTTTGTTTCATTCGGTCTTTCTTTCATTATTTCTTTCTTTCTTTCTTTCTTTCTTTCTTTCTTTCTGTGGAAGAAAAAAATCATTTCTGTTTTACTACCGAGCAACGTCTGAGTTTTATTTTGAAATTCACACATCGTCGTCGTCAAAGATCTGCTGCGTCTATTCCATTTCTGACAGACGAAGACATCGACGTCTGAATTTGAATCTTTTTTTCGTTTTTTATGTTCTTTTACAAAAAATGAATCTAAAATACCCGCTTGTTATTTTGTTGTTTTCAAAAATTTCCTCGATTTCTTAGGTCTATATTTGGACTTTTCTTATTTTTTCAATTACATTTTATCAGTCACTTTGACGTGTAGACATCTATCACGATGTGGTGCTATGAAATAAACAACCACGACTCAAATCAATTTCTATCTACCTATCTATCAATCTATCTATGCTTGTTTGTTCATATCTATCTATCTAGTTACACACATACCCCATATTGAAACAAGTTCGTAATGGTAAGCTGACTACACGTG
>VCCN01000428.1:2464497-2475690 GCA_006491835.1 Architeuthis dux | reverse complement strand
ATTTGAAAATAGAAGGGGAGTTGAGATCTGAAGCTGTTAGCAACAGGTCAAGAAAGAGGCCCGTTCAACGTCAGGTGAGAGCCGGTTAGAAGCAGTAACCAGTTTGAGATTTGAATCCGGCGCGACAGGTCAGAGACGAAGTAGGACGCTCTTTCACCTGGACGGGTGAAAGAAAGAGGAGGAACCCTTGATTTTCGTAGTAGTAACTCAGAAAGGTGACCAACTCATTTAGAAAACTAAATGAAACAGAATTTCCGTGCCTCGAAGCTACCCGCGAAACGACCCAGAAAAGAATATATATCGACGGAAATAAAACAACAGATTTACAATTGAAGAACCTAAATTTTGTCGTCTTTTCTCTCCACCCACGTGGGAGAGTCTTTCCACCGAAATTAATTTCCCTCCAGAGAAATATCAGCTCCCGTCAACAGACCCGGAAAGAGTCGTCGTCGTCGTCGTCTACTCTTTCTCTCTCTCTCATCATCTCTTTCTCTCTTGACCATGAAGAAGAAGTACAACCGACGTTATACTACACAGCCAGACCAACTTTATAATTATCATATTCTGTCGGATATAAAAATTATCCATCATTTTGCAAACCTGAAATAGTACCCAAAAAGATGTAATTTTCTGAAGACATCATTTGCTTTTTATATTTGAATCGAGTTGAGGAATCAAATGTTGCAAGTTTAAGTTGGATTATAACATATGAAATTTTTCTTTGTCCAATTTGTGGTTCTTAATTTCAAATATGCTTTGATCTAAAGAATATACCAACACTATTTTATTAAAATCCGTGCAAAGTTTTCTGAATGACACTGTTCGGTTACACGTATAGATATTCAGATTTCTAGGAAAACAAATAAATAAAGTTGCATTCACTTGAGACACCCGGTGAGGATCTTATATTACGCTCACCTATGTTATTTTACTTGTATGTAAACAGGGTCAGTTGATATTTGGGAGGAATATTGATTTTTAAGTCTGGTTAGTCACTCAATAGAAACCGTCATGTGACCAACGTATTTTGGCAGCATGCCGTGTTGGGGGCGATCAATTAAAGATTTGAAAAAAGAGGTGATCAATTAATAAGTTACCCCTCTCGCCTATTGTTGGGCGGTGATCACTAAAAGAAATTCCGAATTTTCAAAAGACAAGTGTGAACACTACCGGACACAAACTGAGGGACCAATTTAGTATAAACTTACATTCTGAATTGAACCCCACACTCGAAACCTATTTGGGAGAAGGGGTAATTAAAAAAAAGTTTTTTCTACACATAATACAGAGTAAATGCTTAAATTTTAAACCCTCTAGCTCCATTGGTGCAGCCTGTACGAGCAACACATACATACATAGCCAGCCGCCAGACCCACTTAAAAAGGGAGAAACCTATGTTGACAGTTTTGATAGACAGTTTGTAACATAGCTGACTCTAGACTAGAGTAATCCAGTTTTAATAGTGTTTTTTTCCACTGCATCAAACGCTAACAAAAGTCCAATTGTTCATGTCCTCTGCTAACAAATGTTTTCAACCCAGATTTGATGTAATCAAAATATTTTGTCTGTGTTCACAGATGGATAGGATCTGATACAATCATAACATTTGAAACAAATGCAAATTTGGGTTTTGGGAAATATGAAACACTAAGTTTATGTCCATGGCCAATGGGAACCAAATAATAATACATTATACGTTTCAAAAATATGTTAGCTAAAAACAAAATCAAATTATTTCAAAACTCCTGAAGAGACCAGCATTACTGGTGACAAATATAGAGTCAGAACCCAGTAAAAAAGAATATCATCTATCATCCAATCTGCTTGACCTGTTCCTAGATTTATTTATAGTACGTAATACACTTATACATTACGGTTTTATAGTGTGTCCGGTGGTAATTCTCGTCCTTGTAGTTTGGTGTTTAGGACCAAGGCAAGAAATGACGAGAAGATAGATTTCAAGAACGTTAATTTTGTGAAAAGCACATCAGAATAGAGTACAGGGTGTTCCAAACCTAACGCCCTAGAGTTACGGTGTCAATATGCGAGACGGGCTTGGTGATAAATTGGAATGTTACTGACTAGAATGACGTGGTGCTATCGAAATGGGTGGAAGTCACATTGAACCTTAAATGTAACGAGCAGCTCATGACTATGTTTATGAGATCTGTAGTTTGTTGTATCAATAAAATTCTTTTGGGACAAATCGGGCGTTACTTTTGGGACACCCTGTATATAGTGCGTGGAGTTAAGATTGTGTGTCTCTCTTCCAGTAGATACGCAATTTGAACCGAGGTCCTGATTATACAGCTTGTTGATGCAGCTGTTTGTGAAAGTAAAGGTTTCAAGTAACGTGTGAAACAAGGTGAAACGTGACCAGTTGAGAAACTGAGAAAACCAGAACATGCATTCTTTAAATACTGGTTCGCCGGAAATGATGAAATATTCTGAGGGTATTTCGTCATGATTTCTGAGAATAGACATAGTATCTCAATTCTCCCGGTCATAAAATCTGTTTGTATTGTCGGCGACCTCACACGTATCCTATTGTTATGGCATCTTTATTCATTTTAAAAATCTTAGTCCCTGAAAGAACCCCTGAAGTGTCGTCGTGTCGCAAGTTCCTTCGTTTTTAAAATTTGCTTGACGAGGGTGTCTTGTATTAGCATTCTTAGTTGCAGTCCTGGCTTCAATGCACTCAGCAAGGCAGTTGTATCAAATGCTCTAGGGGGGCGAACTAGCTGAGCGACGCGTGGGGTATGCAGTTGAGGGGCCAATTGCAATTACAGAAGGACATCATCCGAAGAAAAAAACGTTTATTTTACACAAAGAATTATTTTTCCAAAATCATATCCATCCTTGTCAATGCACTTTACGCAACACTTCGCCATTAATCACATAAATTGGAACAATATATAACATTTATGATTACAGAAGGACATCATCATCCCTTTTCATCGTTAAGAATCATTCCTCCATTACGAACATTTTGAATCCAACGACGCCCTAAAGAGGTTTTATTCTCTATTTTAGTCGTTGTTATAGAGAGTTTGACAGGAATTGTGGCTGATATTCAACATTGGAGAAAAGATAATTACATTAATGGAAAAACTAATGTTTAATCCGGTAAAAAGGATTTACACCACAGCAAGATGATATTGATAGGGACGTTTAAAACTTTTACATTAAATTGGTTATTATGTTTCGAAGGGTTTGACAGCTCAAAGCAAAGGGGATAATTACAGAAGACATTGACAGCTTGAAGCGAAAGCATTAATTACACAGTAAGCGATAATGATGCTTGAATTTTTAATAACAGTCTGAATGAATCCCACAGATACTAATACGGTGGTGTGCGGTATTATTTATGGCCGCTTCAACAAAACTATATATGAAATGTAATTAGATGTGGAGTAGATTAGTCGAAGTGCTATGAATGAATGAATAATTGTACAGCAATATCTTAACCGTACTACATCAAAACACACTAATCAAAACAGCACTATTCAAGGTATTGCTGTATACAGAATGATAAACAGACTATTAAAATCAATATATATGCAAATATTTCTATAAATATGCAATTATTTCATAAGTATGCACAGATTTCTTAAACACATGCTTTTGCGCATGTCTGCATCATATGGCATAGGACACAATATCCAATCAATATTTTTAAAATAACTTTTGCCTGAAGTAAAATATCTTTAATGAATTTAATTGAGTCACAGTTTTAATCGAAAAATAAATTATTTATCGTAGACTTTTGGTCTATAATGAGTATCGTATTTCGAGTCAAGTGCTGTATTTCCATGTCCAGAAACTTAGTTATCTGAGAGTTGTACTTGGAAAGATTAACTTTTGTTCTCGGAATAAAAAAAATAAAAAAAATATATATATATGTGTCAAGTAGTTTCACTTGATGACCGGAGTGCGTGAGTGCAAAAATACAAATGTATCCGTTACAAGTTACATTAATTTGTACAGCAATACCTTAGCCGCACTAATCAAGGTATTTCTGTATTGTTATGTGTATGTAGTTACAGATGCATGCAGAATTATAAGAAAAATAATTGCGCCTACAATTTAAATGGAATATATGCATCAAATACTTTCAGTTATCACATATTTTTTAATAGGTTTTGTTTCCAATGCCATTATATTGACATCAAGTATTGGATATATTTCTTAAGTGTTTGAACATGCATTATAGACCTCTGCTTAATTTTAAGGAAAATGTTATTTATTAATTCATTTTTACTAGAATTACTCTTTTAAGTGTAAATATAATAACAACTTGTTGCTTATGCCTAAAGTCTTTCTTAAAGGTGCATCTTAATACTAGAAAGAGAATAAAAGCAAAATAAACCTTTTAATAGCACCTTTGCTAGCATGTTGGTTTTGCAAGCCATTGGTAGGGAATTGGTGTGCTATAAATTTAACTTGTGAAAGATTTGGTTTAAGTATATGTAGTCTCTTATCAAACTATGGTTACATTTACAAACTTATTTCTGGTATTATTTGTGGTGGTATTTAATTAACATAAATATCTAGATTGTCCATTTAGTGTTTCCCTTATTTAAAAAAATGAAAAATAAGAAACTAACTACTAGGTTTTTAGCTATGGATTTTAATCTGATATATTTTCATCATATGTAAGTTCAAAGACTGAAAACATTAATTTATACTGAAATAATATTATTGCCTTTAAGTGTTGTGACTATTTCATTATTTCACCTAAACATTTTCAGTACATTTCTTGGGAATTAGCTATTAAATACCACATTATTTGTGTAGGCACGTTCCATTAACATAAGTATGATGCAGATAACTTTCTAATACCTAAATAGAATCTGTTTGGTTACCTCCCATTACATGGAGGATTGTAGTTATCTGTAATTACTAAAGCATTTAATAAATGTCAGATATGTAGTATGTATGCAGAATATCTTTTAAAATTCTTTAGGGGATTACAATTTCTTTAAAAATTTGAATATATCAATATCTTTATCTGGTCCTTAGCATTTAAACAGACTGTAACGTTATCACCCTCTTGGACGTTGGCAACAAACGTTCAACGACAGTAGATTGGTTTCGTCACTCCTTGTTGTGGACGGTGTCAGGGCGAACGATGTTTCCGGACTTGGGGAAGACGGAGGTTAGTCTCTGGAAAGAATTGGCCTGGAACGTAACGAAGGATCGAGACGGAGATGAATCGTTTTGTAAAAGAATATACTGTTTATTCGTAATTCTACAGAAAGTTTCGTCAAACATAAACATAAATATTGAGGCAGCTTCAGAGGTGACGACTCAATCAGTATCTGTGGGACTCTGCTCTGTCAGTCTCCTTTATAGTGTTGTTGTTTATAGTTTCTAAAGGCTAAATTAATTCATCTTGTTTAGTCTGTATATTTTGAACTTTGGCTATTTCGAATTCACCCGTGCTCGTTTATTAAACAGATTTAAATTTGTATGTATTTTCTGTCGATCAGCTGCAAACTATATGTCGTTTTGGAGCCTTTTCAAGGGTGGCTATTGATGTAAGGACGGCTCTAATAGACCTAGAAATACAGAAGGACTGAGAAAAGAAAAGTGTGCCTCTGTGTATATGTATATAACTAGCATAGTACCCGTAAAAATGACAGGATATTTTTGTTATCTTTGGAAAGATTAATATTTTAGAATATTTCTATTTTTAAACACCGTTTCCAGTCACATAAGTCTCACTCTCGCCATCTCATTAAGCAGCTTTAAAGAGAGGAACTTTACTTTCCTTGCGAAACTTACGCACAGACACAGCAATTTAAATAAACTTAAGTTTGCTGTGTCTGTGTGTCAGCTACAGTGGTCAGTCTTCCTCTCTCCCACACTCTCTATACGTTCAAAAACAGCAATGTTCGGTGAGCTATCCTCCGGGAAACGTAACATAGGGGCCCCAAGAAAGAGATTCTGGGACTCCCTAAAACAAACCCTAAACTCTTGCGGACTCAACTACCGTAATTGCGCGAAAGGGGCTACGAACAGGCAAACGTGGCGCAAAATGATCTTCAAGGCCACCTCCTTCGCCAAGTCCAAACGCAGAATCATGGCAGAAGAAAAGAGACAACGCCGCAAGCTCAGCGCCGTCAAAAGTCCCACTGAAAATCCAGACTGGAAAGTAAATTCAAGCTATTATGCACGCGCATATGTCTGCGCGTAACAGAGCAAAAACAAAACAAAAATCCCCAAAACGCATATCAATACTCATCTGAGACCAGAAAACGACAAGGTAACAGATAAATAGGTCTACGGCTAGTGTGGGGTTGGGACCAATATGCAGAAATAGTGACAAATACAGAGAGGAGATAAACCAAATTCACTTTCGTGGAGTATTAATAGTACTAATACAACCGTTGTTCATAACCTATCTTGTTGCTATGTCTTAAATACCCTAGAACCTAATCAATACCGCATCTAGATAAAATAAATAAATACACAAACCGGTAGGTGAGAAGGGGATGCCTGGACCTTACAGGTTAAAAACAAATAAGTGGGCACAGAATTCCACCCTTTTTTTTCAGGGTTGTGACTCTGACTTGGGCTCAAACGTTCCCAGGTCGCCATACTGTCGAGTTACTCCTCTGGGGGGGTGTAGCAGACCACAACAGTCAGCTCACATCTGCTTCTGTCGGAGTGTCCAGGATCTGTGCTTAAAGTCGCATACAGCCATACTGTCATGGGGATCAGAGATCAAAGCTGCAGACAGCGTATTTGTCCTTCAAATGGTCGGTAGAACCCTATAACCAGCTCAGGCATCTACCAAATACGTAATGTTCACGTCCTATGGTGTAACCACAGGTAAACCTTACCATCGGAACATCAGCGCAAAGGGACCCCCCATAGCTAGCTCAGGCATCTGCCAGGAGAAGGGCACTCATTGGGGTTATTCACTTTTCATACCCCGCCGACTTAGTGACCTGAAAAACGTGGAAACCCCTTCCCAAGCTCCGTTCGCGGAGCCAAGTCATTCATGTATATATATTTTACCAATCAATCACGAAGGGAACATTTTAAAACGCATATAATCATGGCAAACAATATGAGATCGACATTATAATGCACTGCAGAAAAACTGTCCTGTTCCATAATAACGAACAATGAGTGAAAAGAAATGGCCTCGAGTTCGATGTCGCTAAAGGAGCGCTCAAATATCCGATCTCGTAGGACTATATATTTTGTATATATGACGGAATTGTAGTATTAAAGAATAAGAACGGGTGTGAGGTAGATAAAATTAAAAAAGAAACATAATGGAAGATATAAGTACCTCCAATATATATAATTTGAATGAGATGTGAGTGAGAAATGTACATAAAATCAATGGTCTGTTTTATTACACATGCTGGGAGTAAGACGAAACTTTGTTTCATAGTTTAAGCTATTTTATGTAAGTTATTTAACGGTTCAAGTCGAAGTAATAAGCCTGAAAGTCAGACCATAGATTCGCTATTTAAACACGAGTTCAGTTAAATGTTAAAAAATAAATAAACACCGCGATATGAGATATGTTAAAAAACACCGCGATATGAGAGATGTTAGAAAGATGTCTCAGCTTCTTCTTAAAAAACGAACACAACCATACGTCACAGCTTGATTTCTTTTATTACGTCATTAAAAATTACGTTGGATATGTCGATATGTCGACTTGTCAGATAGTCAGCCAGTCAGTGACGACGATCGCTGCTAGAGAAGCTTCGCGCATCTAAAAACAAATAAAAACATACTTAGTCTGTTAATAGGATAGATGGACGAAGATTTGTCAGATTAGAGTTTCTGAGAGGAAGTAATGAATCACATTATGGCATGTGTAGCACAGTACGAGGAAATTATTCAGTTATTCCTCTGTTCTTTAGATTTGGTTTTCGGGTTCTTATATCTATTTATGTTTATTTATGTATGATCTTATATTCATTTTTGTGTTCCGATATTTTCTTACTGTTGGTCAAGTTTATTATTCATTATTGACGTAATATATAATGACAGGTTACGTCTGTGCCTGCACTTCACTCCGATTTCATATTTCGAATTAAGCAGGTTATTTATATCCTTAAGTGTTATTATTTGTAATTTTTACACCTGGAATTTAAAGTACTGGATGTCTTTGTCCGTTTTATTATTGTCCAAGTAATGTCTTACTCTTATCCTTCAACTTCCAGTAGTAAGTTGATAGCACGGTGTCTGTCTTTCTATGTGTGTTTTTGAAAGATGATTTGTGATTTGCTAGTCTGGTTTTAAATTCTGGTTTCATTAGTCCGAAATAAATTTTCTCCTCTTTTGGGTTTTCTAGTGTTGATATGTTAGCCCTGTAGACTACTTCTCTGGTGAGACATTTATTATTCACTACACATTCGTTTGGGTTTCTACAATTACATTTCTTTTCAGTTATATTGTTCTCCGTTTTGTTTTCAATATAATTAGTATGAGTGGTTTTGATGTCTCCTATGTTATCCATGTAAGAGTATCCTAGTTTTATGTTATTGATATTTAGTATTTTATGCAATTGATAACTAGAAAATGTTTACCTACATTCGTTTTCACATGTTTATTGAAAGGGGAATGAACCATAGTATTTTCCTGCTTCTGTTATTCCTGGTTTTTTAAATTCCATTATTATTATTCCTATTTTTCTATTTTTTCCCCGTTATATTTTAATTCAAAATTCCTGTATCCACTATTTTGTAGCGCTTTTTGATATTCTGCAATGTGTTTATTAACAGCTTTCCTTCCGTAACGAGTGTGATTGCGCTAATAGCTGCCATATCTTACCGACAAACCTTTTGATCTCGTCTCTCCATCTTGTGTCTAGTCCTTTCCTACAGAATGTATTGTTCCACAGGCACCAATTGGTTAGCCTTTTCCTCCATCTGTTGTCCCTTCTTCTCGCTATGTGCCCTTCCCATCTCCATTAGATGTATGTATATATGTATATATTAATATTTGATGTAGATAAAACATGTTTTCTATGGCATAATTGTCCAGTCAAGTAAGGATGCTTATAATGATAAATGCGATAAATCAAGGCTGATTTTGTGAGATGTATCTAACAACTAAATAGTTACTCCTCATCTGAAGAAAAAAACAAACAACATTAATTAGTTCTGCGCCGATACAGACTCACAAAATATATCGATTCAAAACAAAGGACTGAATGAAAATTCACTTGATGTCTGAATTTAAACTGGGATTTATGATCATGTTTGTGTACCTAATGAACTGTCCACCACTGCTTCGCTTTTGAAGAGACAAATAATATCTTGTAATGTTCAAATCATCGAAGGATCTCAAAGCAGCGTCTAGTTGTTATGTCCAATCACATCGATCTCCCGTTGGTTGGATTGAGTCTTTCTATTAGAAGCTGTCATCCAAAACTGTCAACATGAGTTTCTTCAGTTTTTAAGTTGGTCTGACTGGAAAAGAAGTGCTTGCAAATACTATTTTCAGATTGTATTTGTTATTTAAGATCATGACCACACATTGAGTCTAGTAGTGATGGTTTAAACACGATTTCTGTTCTTACTGCTAGCACAGTGAGTTAAACGAGATCTCGTTTATAAATCACAAGAAGAAACTGTCAACCAAAACTGTCAACATATGTTTCTTCAGTTTTTAAGTTGGTCTGACTCGCTAGCTATATGTATGTATCGCGCGTACAGGCCGCACCAATGGAGCTAGAGGGCTGACAAATTCAAACATTTACTCCTTAGTATGTCTTAAAACATTTTTGGGAAAATTCCCCCTAACTAGGATTTCAGTTAGGCGTTTATGCTAAATTGTCCGGCATTCACGTTTGTTTTTTTTAGTGATCACTGACCAAAAGAAAAAGGCGAAAGAAATAACTTTTTAATTGATCACCCCCAACATGTACCGCTAACAAAAGACGTCAGTCACGTGTCGGTTTCTATTGAGTGACTAACCAGACTTCCTTTTAAGGTTTGAATAAAGAGAAAAAGAATCAGGAAGTGAATGCGAAAGAGAAAGAGATAGAACTTCGAAAACAAAATGGCGGGATGTGAAATTAGATGTATATATTCATTAGTTGTATAGGCGTAGGGCAAATGCCTCGCCACTCGTAAAATGCGTTTTAATCAAATACTTCTTCTTCTATTAAGATTTCTTTTCCCCATATCCTCTACCTTATACACAACATATCACGGATTCAGTTTTAATCAACACTGATAAAACCAATACAGTGGATATGTATGCATATCAACTAGAAAATAATCTCCCTTGTGCCGAACGCCAGTCCTCTTTTTGTGTTTGAGATTAACCTCAGCAAATTCCAACTGAAAGGTCCAATCCTACACCCTAATCACACAGTGTACTCAATTAGCTGCTGAGTGCACAGAGAAACTTGTCCAAATGAATAGTTTTGCACACTCTTCTCCCATACCCGGAATACAAACCCGGAATCTTCTGCGTGTGACGCAGACGTACTAACCGTTGCACTATCCGAGCGGACCGACGTAACAATCTTGATGTCCAATCTTGCCAAACGGCTGGACATGAGAAGAGAGTTGACTATCGATACTGCAATTACTGCAGTATGTGTTCGTCTTTGATTCTATAAAACTAAGCCGTCGCAACAGTAGTAGTAGTAGTAGCAGACACTCCAGTCCCTATTCAAGATATTTGACTCCCCTTCTCCAGTGAAAGCCAGAAACTTACTCGCCTTGCCACTGAAGATACGTCACTTGGGTACCACCCTCCAATGCACTCAAACGGACACACCCTGATGCCTGCCGGTTCTACTTCCTCAAAAATAACCTCGTATCATAGTCTTTATGATGTATGGACATGATGAAAATACGTCACTTGGGTAACTCAGTAAACTTAAATGAGAGAGTCAGGACACACCCTGATGCCTGCCGGTTCTATTACCTTAAACATAACCTTTTATCATAGTCTTTATCTGGGAATAGAGATAAATATCTAGTTGATGTAGTGGCAATAGTGTGCCATTAAGACGAGCAGCAATGGGTGGATGAGATCTTGATAAAAAAAGCCTTCTGTTAAATGGTATCACTGTGTGTTGCAACAGCTGGAGAGTCAGTTTTCCTGTCAATAATCACTTGATATCATTCAATCATTTATCAACTCATCTATCAACTCATCGTGACTTCTTTTATTCATTCCTCTGTTCTTTCTCCCCCCCCC
>VCCN01000428.1:2331593-2344804 GCA_006491835.1 Architeuthis dux | reverse complement strand
GCATTATATTCGAGATCGCATTGTACTTGAGTAAATACGGTATTCTTGTGTGAAGATCTAGGGTTGGTCGTTACTGTCGTTTCGTTATGTCGGTCAGTGAGATAAACATTTGAGAAAATTATGTTAGAAACCGTCAATTAAAACTGTCAACATAGCTTTCTTCAGTTTTTAAGTGGGCCTGGCTTGTGTTTGTGTTTGTTTTTTGGTCTTTCGAAAATTCCCCCCTAAATAGGTTGTTATGCTAAATCGGTTCCTTGGTTTGTGCCCGGCAGCATTCACGCTTGTTTTCTGAAAATTTGGACGTTTTTAGTGATCACTTCCCAACAAAAGGCGAGAGAAGTAACTTATTCATTGATCACCCTTTTTCCAATTGTTTAATTGATCATCCCCAACACGCCGTGCTGCCAAAAGACATGACGGTTTCTATTGAGTGACTAACCAGATATATTGTTATATTAAGCTTTACGCTAATAACTTGTCAGACAAAGCTAAACTTAGGTCACTTAAGGATAATGAGAAAGCTGGTCTAGCGGATTATTATTAGTGTAATGAGTTCGACTTTAACCGGGTGGTTCACTATTGTGGTCATGTTCCAACAATAATTACAAATCACGAGTCGTAGATCGAAAGTCAACAAGCTAGTCTGAATCGTCTAAGTAGAGAAACTTGCTGAAACAAATTTTAGGTAACAATTTGCAAAATTCGGTGCTTAATCATCAATGTTTCCCTTATTCTGGTTGTTAGTGCCGAAAATGACAAGTTGGAGTTGACTTTGTCCTATATATTTTGGCGGGTAAGCTCTTTACTGTTTGTCTGACACGTCACGTCAAACCAAACCGATATGTAAAATTAACATTTCCTTACCCTACAAGTGATTGATTGGCGGCTCTCTTACCAACAGAGCCAAACTGACAAGTCCTATATATTTTGGGGAGTAAACTCTTCACTGTTTGTCTGTCCCGTCACGTCAAACCAAACCGATATATAAAATTAAGATTTCCCTACCCTACAAGTGATTGCTTGGCGTCTCTCTTACCAACTGAGCCAAACTGACAAGTTCTATATATTTATGAATTTATTTATTATATATACAATACCAAAGTTGCAGTAATTATCTTCAGTTGGAATAGAAGTATGAGTGGAGTCTGACCCTGCAGCAGCCAGGCTGGTTTGATTTGTTCCCCTCTGCTTACAGAATTTGCTGTGTCATTTTATACATAATCATTAGAATGAATGAATGACGGTTTGTTTACTAAAACATAGCCGTGATATCACGGATTTGTTTACGCCTAGCTGCTTTTACCAATCGGCCACGAAGACTTCATGGATCAGCAGAAGTTCATTCACACCTTTAAACTCACTCCTTACATCCGACTCTCGATGCCATTCTTTATTATCCGATGCCGTAGAAACAATGGCCCGAATTGAAAGTTGTATATACAAACAAGTGAAATTAAGACGACGGTAAAATTTAATTAAATAATGTATTACAATTACTTTTTTTAAAAAAAACAAAAAACAATAACAACAACAATAGTTTGCAACACGTTATATCTTAAAAGAAACAGCATATGCAACTTTAGATCATATTTTGAGACGCATAAAACAGCGACGAGAAAGAAAAACTGATACGCGTAAAAGAAAACGTTTGATTAAGTTATAGAGTATCGAGTGGCAACGGCAGGAGATGATAAAGGAAGTGAAAAATAGAAGTAAAGGAAGGGGGAAGCGCCTAAAGAAGGAAGGTGGGACATAAGGCAGGAAAAAGGAAATTGTTGTGTGTTTGCTTAGAGGCACAATCTCTGCAGGATGGTCAGTAATCCAGTAGAAGTTGGAGAAATCAGAGCGGGTACCAATTGGCTAACTGCGACGAAGAACATTAATGAGACTGTCTGAAATGGGTTTGGGGTATACAAGTTGATACGGGCACGGATAAATAAATATTTACATGCAAACGTACCAACATGAACAGAAAGTCACGGACAGCATTGTTAATACAGGCAGCACACATTTACAGCTACAGATATACCTTGATTAGTGCTGTTAATTCGTTCCAGAATTTTCCATACTGTTCAAAACCGCACTGGTCAAAGTCTTATTATAATTTAATTTTTTTTCAGCTTATACTTAGTTACATTAATTTGTGCTGCAATACCTCAAAACCGCACTAATCAAGGTATTCCTGTACATACATATCCAGATACATTAATGGCACACAAGTGGATACATACATACATGTACACTCATCAAAATCCTCAAATCTATATATGTATCCACATCTAAACTGCTGCTTGGAATGTTGGGAATTCTCGCAGTCAGAATTCGAGTCCAGAGAAAGCTAGGATCTCGAATACTGATTTTCAAGGCAGGCAAGTTCTCCTTACTGGGAAGTATCCTTCTGAGGACACGCCGTAAGTAACAACATTTGGTGCGGGTGGGATCGGTTTTATTGAAGATAAAGTCTCACTAAATAAATAGAAACGCCTTTAGACAAACTTGGCAATTAAAAGTAACCTCCAACACGCAGTCAATTGAGGGTACACGCTTTCTCTCTCTCGTTAGCACAAGATCAAACACATATAAACCTGCCAAAGTTCTCAGAAACGCACGCAGATGTGAATAGCCTTGATAACTACGTGAAGAATTACTTAACGTATGCCAAGTATGTCATTCGGGTGTCTACATTCAGCGGATGGCATCGTACAGACTTACAGGAAGAGTACTAATTCTTCACGTAGTTATCAAGGCTATTCACATCTGCGTGCGTTTTTGAGATCTTTGGGTTTGGATTTGGATTTGAACAGTCGTAACAAAGTCCAATTAGGCAATGACCCAGATTTTACGGTCTCTGCCCTTACAACATACACAGCAACATGTTTTCTTTCCAGATTAGTTCCTATTGTCTTTGAAGGGTGACTGCACGGTTTTTCAATTGAATAACAATAATTAGTTTGCCATTTCATTTTGTTGTGTGAGTACTTCCAAATTCTGGCAACAATTATGGAATCAGCACATTTAGAGGATGTCACACCCAGCTTCTTTACGTCGCAGAAAATAAACAAATCATTGATATGACACAAAATAATTTGTTGGCTTTCATGAGATATAGCTCAAACAAATTAGATTAAAATATTTAAATTATTGGCATATTTTCTTTCCATGAAATTTTTGTGTCATATTTGTGATTTGTTTATTTGCTGCAAAGTAAAAAAACATCCTCTAAATGTGCTGATTCCATAATTTCTGCCAGGGATTGTAGCAATATGATATACAAGGGAGATAACTGTTACTTAGTTGAATTCAGTACAGATAACACCGTGAGATCGATTTTTTGTTCATGGATAGTGAGTGTTATTTTCTAATTGCTTATGAATAAAACGTATAGACACTAGCTTGTATTCCCTTCAAATTTTGCTTTTAAGACCAGAACTGTGATATTCATATGCAGTTGTTTTGTTTTTTTAAAGCTTTATGTGATTTAAAATGTGCTAATTCGCCCGTTGTCCAATTGCAAATAAGTAAGATTTCAAGTTATTACTGTCCTGGTTACAAATCAAAGTTTGAAGGGAATAATTTCCATTCTCTATACTTTTTAGACATAATCAATTAGAAAACAACACTTATTTCCAAGTAGTATTTAATAAGTAAACATATGTTGCACAGTGTAATATGTATTTTGCTTTCAAAGTGAATTGTAAAAGGAAACGAATTCTCTGTGTTTGTGTCGACAACACCTAATTTCACTTTTTTGCTGACAAATCATGGCTGAATGTAAAATGCAACTTCCACACTCATGTTTAATCTTGGAAAAAATGCAACAGCGGCTAAGCAATGGATCGTATTGCATTGAATGCAATAGAAGCTAAGCACTTGATCTTAAGCTTATAGCATTGAATGTAACAGAGGCTAAGCAATTGATCTTAAGCTTATAGTAATGAATGCAGCGCAAGCTAAGCAATGGACCATAATCTTATAGTAATGAATGCAACAGAAGCTAAGCAATGATTCTTAAGCTTATAACATTGAATGCAATAGAAGATAAGCAATGGATTCTAAGCTTATAGCATTGAATGCGACATAAACTAAGCAATGGATCTTAAGCTTATAGCATTGAATGCAACAGAAACTAAGCAATTGACAGTAAGCTCATAGTAATGAATGCAACAGAAGCTAAGCAATAGATACTAAGCTTATAGCATTGAATGCAACATAAACTAAGCAATGGATCCTAAGCTTATAATATTGAATGCAATAGAAGCTAAGCAATGGATCTTAAGCTTATAGTAATGAATCAGTAGATGCAATCACGTGTTGGAAATTATTTGCCTAGTTTCAAAAAGAAAGAAAATGATCTTAAGAACAATGAACAAACGACACGTGAACTCTTTTGAATAACGCATTGGAAGAGAAAAGATATTTTTCTAGGCAAGGCAGTCAACCGGTGATTTTGAGATAGGAAGTTCTTTTACATACAGCGTATTCTCTAGAATTGTTACCTTCATGCTATCTCTTATTTCGCTGTATGCAACACACCTTCTCTGGTCAGCGATTCTAACAGTTTCAAGATATTGAAAGATTCCTCGAAGAATTCCTCGAATCAAATCAATAGAACCGTTCTTTTATGCTGGAATACACAATTTAGTTGAAAGGTGGCATACGGTCATAGGGAGCCAGGAAAATTACTTTGATGATTGAATATGATTGAATTTATATGAATAAAATATTTTGCTGAAAACTTTGGTATCGACATAATATAATCTAACTTCGCATAAAACGAACTGAGGACCAACTTAGAATATCACGGAGAGCCATGGAAAGAGCAATGCTAGAATAACTCTAAGAGATAGAAAAAGATCAACATGGATCCGAGGGAGGACTAGAGTGAAGGATATTATGCACATAACTAAACAGCAAAATGGAGATGGGCTGGTCACCTAGCAAGAAGAGATGGCAATATATGGGGCAAAAGAATAACCGACTGTTGCCCATGGGACAACAAACGCAAGATGGAGGGATGAGATAGAAAATATTGCCGGTAAGACGTGGCAGGGGTTAGCACAATCAATGTCGTCATAGAATGTGATGGGAAAGGCCTTTGTCCAGCAGTGGACTCATGACTGCTGATGATGATGATCACATGCGTGTACACCTACAGATTAACAAATGCTGTATGCAGCTTAGAAATATATTATACATTCCACCTGTGTATAGCATCAGGAAAGTTGTATCTCAGCTAAAAATATATTTCAGCTCGGCATCATTTTTCGTGGCGGAACATATTCTTTGGGGGTTGATTATTCTTTCAACACCGTTTTAATTTAATGTTCTGTTTTCTTTTTCCAATGCTGTTTGTTTGCAATTTTGTTTTGTTCAAATCGTTTTTGGTTCTTTGAAGATATTTTAAGCAAACCTTTGATAAATAATTCACCTGAAAAATGTTCTGTGACTTTGTTGAATTGCCAAAAAAACTAATGAGTTAATGCCAACTTGTAGGGACTATTACCCCCAAAGTCTCTGTAAGAACACAATCCCATGAGCACATCATTCCTATCTATCCTGGCCTTAATTGTATTTGCACAGAGCAATAGACGAACCTCACAACTGTCTATGTTCAAAGAAATGTAATTCCCCAAACCTGCCAAACCGACCGAGGCTACATATATATTATTGATGTAACCCATTATATTACGAGTAGAATCTAAAAACAAATACTTCAAAACCCTGATCATTACATATATTATGACACAGCAAATACTAAAAACATATGTAGGAAGTAAGCAGATTTCAGAATTCCCGTAGCACATTTAGATTGTAAACAGTTATAACGCATGTTATAATGTAATAATGTAGTTATAATAAATGTATGTAATGTAATGTAATTATAATGTAATGTAATAATAATGCAATAATGTATGTAATGTAATAATATAGTTATAATGTTATATATAATGATACTGTATGTAATGTAATAATACAGTTATAATGTATGTAATGTAATAATATAGTCATAATGTTATATATAATGATACCGTATGTAATGTAATAATATAATTATAATGTATGTAATGTAATAATACAGTTATAATGAATATAGTTATAATGAATGTATGAATGAATGTAATAATATAGTCATAATGTTATATATAGTTATAATGTATGTAATGTAATATACTTATAATGTATGTAATGTAATAATATACTTATCATGTATATAGTTATAATGAATTTATGGATGAATATAATAATATAGTTATACTGTAATAATATAGTTATAATGAATTCAATAAGTAGATCATGTAATACGTATCTATATTCCGCTTGAAAACTAAAAATATCAGCTTCAGAGTATTGTCAGTTGAGTAGAAAGATACATTTAGGACACCCTCACAGAATAATTTGTAATAGCCCACTCTTGGTAAGTGTTGGGCTTGGTGCAAAAAGGTGACGATCTTTCACAAGGCTCTGAACGAATGGAAACTAATGTAGCAACATTAGCGCCTAAAAACTGAATTTGATGATTTAATCATCAAATCTTTCAATTTATTAACTAAAATTTGTTTGAGAAAGTTTTGCCACTCAATCTGTAAGATATTTGTTTTAACATTTATGAAGAAATCTATTGAATATATACTTGAATATACTTGAAATAGGCTTTTTCGACAGCAGTTAATTGCGTCATTACCCCTTTATGGGGCAAGTGACTATATATGATCACCTGAGAACCTGTCAACCACATGCAGATATTGTAGCCACAAAGACAACATAATCCGCACCAATGTGGTCTGCAAGCTTTGCAAAGTACACTTGTGTTTGAACAAAAACAGATACTGTTTTGAGGCATACCACACCTCATTAAATTAGCCTGCTTTGGCCCGCAGAATAACATTTTAAAATCACTTTTTATTTTATTGAATATTATTCTTTAATTCTATGTTTTATTTAACTTTCTACTTTAATTTTTATTTTTTTATTTTTTAATATTTTCCATTTTTGGTCACTTTTGGGGCGAGGCACCAATTATTGATCATTTCATCTGAGGGGGTTTTCCTCCATAAACAACAATATTTCAGAAAACTGGCAACTAAAAATATCTTGTAATTAGGTCTAGTTTAACACACAAAAGGTTGTTTTGATATCTAAAATATCTTTACGGGTGCCCTATAAAGGGTTAAGCCAGCTTCAGTGTAGCTGGGCTGGAATTAAACTAATAAGAAAAATGGTAGTTACATTTGGTATGTCCGATATCAGTGGAGGTTTGAATGTGTAGTTTATGTCTGTGTCTTCTGGTTTTACTGCAGATAGATGCATTTTTCTATCAGGGCATTCTGAGCAATGAACGTCAGTATTCACTATATGTATGTTGTTCCGGATTCTATAGACTTCTAGTAGGTTAGCACGTTTTCTTCTGTATTCAAGGCTCTCTAGATTAAGTTTTAATCTTTCAGGGTAGGATATATCTCCAAGCCTCGAAATGGTATTGGTGGCTCTCCTCTTAACTCTATCTCTGAGTTGTACGGAGACCATATACAGGAAGCAAACTCCAGATGGGGACGTACCAGAGACTTGTACAGTAGTAGGAAGCTCGATGAACTATTGTCAGTTGTTAGGAATTATTACAAGCGTTTATGACATCATAGGGCTATTATGAATATGATATAACCCAGAGCCTTCAAATAATCATCACTACTCCTTTGTTTCTTTATCTCATAAAACGTTGATGAACCGATTTCATACATATCACACAATTTACCCAGAGGTACATTTTGGTTTATTTTGTTTAACCTTCTTTTAGGTTAATATAGGCTGGTGTTTACACTTGAATGTTGACGCATACATCCATCTCAGAAACAAATGCTAGCTGGCGGCACTACGAAATATACAACTCTCAATGACCAAGCATGCCCACAACAAGTTTTGATCTATGCTTTTATTTTCTTGTGCCAAGATCACAATCATCGAGAAAATCAATGATTTTAGTGAGACCGCTGGAGAAAAGATGTCTCTTCAAGTCTTGATGAGAACTACAACTGCAACTTTTTGTGTACTCAGTGTCTTGTGTCCTAGATTCATGTCAAGTTAATCTCCAACCGCGTATGTTAGTGCAATTAAAATCAGAGCCGTATTGGATACTTGAGAACGTGCCATTTCTCTGTGCGTTCAGATAGAACACTACAGAGACGTGATAAAAGTAAAAAGACAACTCTATTCTCAAACAAAAGTTTCCACTCAACGATCTAAACAATTCAAGACTATTTTTATTATGCATATTAAAATGTGATGGACTTGCAGATTCTAATGATTGTACTCTTCCAGGCACCACATTTATCAGATCTGCATTTTTATTTTGAGAGATATCCAACCAGGCTGAATTCAAAACACGAAGTAAATCTTTTGTAGAATGTTTTCGGAACATATTCCTTATTTTACAATTCTAAATAGCCCCCAGACATTTTCAATAGTTCAAATGGTTCTTCGACGATTGAACTCCTTCTTGTTCTTTGTGTAATAATACCACATTTACAGGGATTATCTATACCGGAGAAACGGGCCGCCCCCTCAAGGTCAGACTTGAAAAATCATTGAAGCAGCTCACATCAAAATGTCGACTAAATGCATTAGTCAGACAAGTGCGGAGTTCAACCCGATGTGGCTTCCGCTTCTCAACAGACCTAAACCCGACAAGACAAAGACACAGAAACACTCGGGCC
Source organism: Architeuthis dux (assembly GCA_006491835.1). Classification (NCBI taxonomy): domain Eukaryota; kingdom Metazoa; phylum Mollusca; class Cephalopoda; order Oegopsida; family Architeuthidae; genus Architeuthis; species Architeuthis dux. The sequence continues at coordinate 2,336,096 of VCCN01000428.1, read as the reverse complement.
CTACGTTGTAAGGGTTACCACCTTTAAAAATAAAACTTCTGTTTACCCCATCAAACTTGGATTTTACACCTGAAGAAGGCCGACGAATGGATCGGTCGAAACATCGTGTTTACAACACAAACAACGAGAAGGAGTTCAATCGTTCGAACAACCATTTGAATATTAATGACCCTACTCAAAACTATAGAAAATATTTTCAATAGAATTTCATATCAGGAGGCTGACTTGGCCATGAGAGCTGATTAATAGCTTTTGGGACCTGCTATTCGTGAGTCTTTGTTTTCTGAATGGTATAGAGTTCCATCCTCTATAAAAAGGGTGCTGTTGTAATAGAATAGAACACTATATTTTTACGTTTTAATGAAAATTATGAAAGGAAGTATATTAATCACCCTACAACACTGGTTTATTGTTTGGGTTTAGGTTATTCATGTGTTCTGTGTCTTGTTCTCACTATTCTTTACTTGGGTGCAAGATCGAGAAAGAATCGTCTAAGTGTAAATAACAGTTTCAAGGCTTCTGTTTGAATTAGGTTGATATCTTTACCAGATCAAGTAGAGTATTGGTTCCTCATTGTGGATTGCTACAGATGACGGATAACAATACCCGGATCATTTACTGATGAGAAAAAAGTATTTCCTGTGACCGTAATGCTCCGCCTCAACACCTGATATTTATAATCTTCGGTGTCATTATTTTCAGAACAAAAGAAGAAACTTTCCTACAGATTTGAGAAGGGTCATTAATATTCAAATGGTTCTTCAGATGATTAAACTCCTTCTTGTTATTTGTGTTGTAAACACGATGTGGTATAGCTATACCGGAGAAACGGGGCGCACCCTCAAGATCAGACTTGATGAACACAAAAAAGCCATAATCAAGGGCGAGATAAAAAAAAAATCGGCTATGGCCGACAACATCTGGGATCTGGGAGGAAGTCCAGATTATTGACAGAGAACGATGTTGGAAGCAGAGAAAAATCAACGATGCAGCTCACATCAAAATGTCGATAACATGCATTAGTCGAAGTTCAGCCCATCACACTCGGATTTTACACCTGAAGAAGACTGAAGAATGGATCGGTCGAAACGTCGTGTTTACAACACAAACAAAAAGAAGCAGTTCAATCGTCCGAAGAACCATTTGGAAAGAAGAAACATTCAATGAAATGTTGTTTAAGTGTTGGGCTGCGAAAGAAGTGATTGAATTTTGGTTTGGATAAAGAAATGTCTCCACACATGCATCGAAGTGTCCACACGGCACAATATCTCCAGATTTCGCAATGAATTCCAATGAGATTGTGTGGAATGGTGGGGAATAATGTGTCACGGAAAAAGTGATTAAATCTTGGGTCAGATCCAAGTATTTCCCTCCCCTGCATCGTAGCTTTATGTCCACACCACATGATATACACAAAGGCTTTTAATGCGTTTCAATAAAGATCTTTCGAATGGCCTACGGTAGAACCATGGGATAAGGAATAACCGATTTAATTTGGGGGCAGATCCAGTATCTTTGTTTATTTACACCCCTTTCATCGTGTTTATTTGTGAACTGACTTCCATTCAGTGTCTAGGGACATGGATTTGGCAGAGATATGCGCTCCCTGAGTGCTTTGTAGTTTATTGTTGTCAATGTGAGCAAAACTGTGCAGTACAAATTCGTACCCAGCCATAGAAATACGAATTATTAATCTTTAAACATTTAGATTCAATTACTTAATTATTTATTTAGGTATTCGTATGAACCAATCAAATAGCCAGAACTTTCAATCAATAGCTTGCGATACGAACTCGCTAACGATTGCAAGACGTCAATTTCACTGCATTATTTTTTAATATTCCGAGCATAATACAACGATTAGTGGGCACTCCTCAAAGAGAGTATATTCGATATCCACCGAGAACTTTAGGTACAGTGAGTGCAGAAAGTATCCGATACATTTCAAAAAGTTCATTTAAACACCATTTTACTGCTTCAGAATTGACTGAATTTGGACCAAAGTTTTAAAAATAATTAAAAGAACATATGGAAACGACATTGAACATTGAAATATACAAAAATCAGAAATCTTTGTTCTTTACTTGGGTGACTTTTGAGAGAGCCGCTGCCTGTCTATCTGTCTGTGTCTTGTTCTCTCTATTCTTTACTTGGGTGCAAGATCAAGAAAGAATCGTTTAAGTGTAAATAACAGTTTCAAGGCTCCTGTTTGAATTAGGTTGATATCTTTACTAGATCAAGTAGAATATTAGTTCCTCATTGTGGATTGCTACAGATGACGGATAACAATACCCGGATCATTTACTGATGAGAAAAAACTATTTCCTGTGACCGTAATGCTCCGCCTCAACACCTGATATTTATAATCTTCGGTGTCATTATTTTCCGAACAAAAGAAGAAACTTTCCTATAGTTTTGAGAAGGGTCATTAATATTCAAATGGTTCTTCGGACGATTGAACTCCTTGTTGTTTGTATTGTAAACCCGATGTGGTATTATCTATACCGGAGAAACGGGCCGCCCCCTCAAGGTCAGACTTGATGAACACAAAAAAGCCATAATCAAGGGCGAGATAGAAAAATCGGCTATGGCCGACCACATCTAGGATCTGGGAGGAACTAGAGGAATTTGGACCAAAGTTTTACAAATATGAAAATAATTTTTAAAAAACATATTGAAACGGCATTGAACATTGGATTATACAAAAATCAGAAATCTTTGGTCCAAATTCTGTCAATTTTGAAGATGTGTTTGTTAAAATAAACTTTTTGAAATGTATCGGATACTTTTACACTCACTTGTCTTGTTGTCTTTTATTAACCAATAATTTCTAAATATCTAATTTTCAGGTATTGATACACTTGCGTATCATGGATTCAAAGACATAGACACAGCGGAGAATATTTGTCCTAAATTGTCTCCGTCGTTATTTACTAAGTTTAGCCTCATTTGGACAAGGCTAAAGTTTAAGAAAGACCATGACTGCGAAATATAACGACGTATAACGATAGGTTGGAAAGTATTTGGTATGAATAGAGACACTGCGCTATAAGGGCTACCCCCATCCCCTTTAAGCATAATTTCTGTTTAACCCATCACACTCGGATTTTACACTTGAAGAAGGCCGAAGAATGGATCGGCCGAAACGTCATGTTTATAACCCAAATAACAAGAAGGAGTCCAACCGTCCGAATAACCATTTCAATAGTAATGACCTTTCTCAAAAACTATAGAAAATAACCTTATACAGCTTCAAAATTGACAGCATTTAGACTAAAGATTAAAAACTACAAAAATTAACAACTATTGAAACAAGATGGAACATTGATGTTATGAAGTTATGCACAAACATCAGAAATCTTTGGTCCAAATTCTGTCAGTTTCGAAGGTGTTAAAATAGACGTAAATAAACATAAAATGTATCGGATAGTTTTTGGACTCGCTGTATCTTTACAGATCTCACTTAAACTAGAATCAACCATTTTCATACCGGAATGGCGACGCAAAAATGCTATCATATTTACGTATTCAGTTTACTATACCATATGTTATTTTTATTGGCACCTGGGCGATCGTCATACTGCGACGCACTGATAGGTTGCTAGATAACACAAACACCTCTCAAAGGATTGTCCTGCCTTTTTAACGAGATACTCAGATGGTGTAGAAATGAAACATTCAATCTAAATGGCATCCAAGAAGAGACTTAGCAAAATACCTTTCGTGATTGAGAAGAAATCTTTTTTTTGTAAAATTCAAATACACACGCTAAGGTCAATAGATTTATGTGTGCTTCTTTTGTATAGCTGTACTATAATGAGTTAGTAAAACTGATTTCATAGCAAATAATGCTCTTCTTTTGGAGAAAAGAAAATAATATTATAGCGTCTCTGTGATTACACAAAAAGGAAAAAAGAGCAGAGTTTCAGTTCCGTCATTTAATCTTAATGCATAATTGCTTGAATTTCTTTTCATATTGCATCTCTTACATTTACAATAAAACGTAAACTGACCCACCATATGACTACCGACCAGAAAATACATTCCTCCTTTTATATGCTGGTTTGATAGGAGAATCTACATGTTTTTTATTGCTACGGTTCGGTTGTTTCTGTGCGGGCATTCTATATATAAAACCTAAGAATAGATAATTTCAGAGTCATTTTATTTTTATAGCGATTCTCCCGGGCAACACCGGGATGCTCTGCTATTAGTAATATATATAAGACTCAATGAAAGGTATAGTTAAAAACGTAAGTGTAAGAATATGACGTGGGAAGAGCCGTTTGTTTGAGCGGGAAAGTAGCGTGAATCTGAACAAAAGGAAAAGTCGTCAACGGACAGCTTTAAGACATCTCTCTATTTCCATTGGTTGAATCTTCAAACAAAGGAACCGTTAGTCTAAGCGGGGAGATATAGACATTTTGATTGTTAGAGTCAGTTGGCTCTGAGACGCGAGAGAGTAAGGTCCAGTGATACTGATGATGCCGTAAAGTGGAGGAG
>VCCN01000428.1:2210933-2221621 GCA_006491835.1 Architeuthis dux | reverse complement strand
CTTTTAAGATTTTCTTTTAACTTGAATCGATTGATCATAATCTCACATAGACCAATTGATTATGGCAAAAGATGAATGGACTGTACTACATATTTAAGCTTAATTTAGTCTGGTTCGAGGCCAAGCTTTTAGCGTATTCATTGTGGACAGAACTCATCATGGCTAGAGAGAATAGCTCGCTAAGTATTGTTATTACATAATCAGAACAGAGCTATATATCTTAAATATAGATAGCACATTTAATGTATAATATCTTGTAGCTGAAATAGTAACGTATTTTCTCTGGTGAGTGAGATCACTGCTCAAGTGCAAGTAAAATTCATAATTTCGAAGACTGATTTTCAAGTTAGGCAAGCCTTGGCGTAACACAATCTTCCTACTTTTGTTTCCTCCTATCGGGCTTTGTGCCGTACCAAAATAAGCTTGAAAGAATTTCTTAAATATTTTTATAAAACTTCAGAAGTTTAGATTTCTCATCGGAAAAGAATCTTTAGTATCAAAGTTGTATATAATATAATTTACAAACACTTAACATATGAGTTTAATTGGCTGTATAATGACATGACATAGACATACCACAGTATAGATTTATACAGAGATACAGCTACTGAAAATAAAAAAAACGTCTTTCTATAATATCTATAAAATGTAAAATCTTTACAGATGATACCAAATTGTACAACCCAGTCTCCCCACCGGTTGACCAAGTACAGGAGGACCTAGATAAATTAATGGTCAAGAGAATGGTTATTAGCTTTTAATGAAGATACATGTAAGGTGTTACATGGAGGAAATAGGAATCCGTGTTACGATTTCTGTATGAACGGAAATATAGATATTGTAAATGATGAAAAGGATCTTGGTATTATAGTAACTGATAATCTATCATTCTCCAAATATATTGCCAGTGCTGCTGCTAAGGCGAACAGGGTGCTAGGATTGATTAAGCATACCTTTAAATATATAGACAAGGACTCGTTCCTTACATTATATAAGACGTATGTCCATCCACCCCTCGAGTACTGTGCACAGGCCTGGTCACCGTACTTGGAGAGAGATACAAATATTTTTAGAAAAAGTCCAGAGACGAGCAACTAAGTTAGTACCGGAATTAAAAAGTATGAGTTATGAGGATAGGCTAAAAGCATTAGGGTTAACATTAGTTAGAAAATAGGAGGGATCGGGTAGACTTAATAGACATGTTTAAGATTATGCATGGTTTAGAAGTAGTAATCCCTTATATACTTTTTACTAGAAGTGGGTACAAGGGACGGTGAGGTCACACATATGCGGTAGAAGCAAATAGAAATAGTATATCAGAGTGATGGGACTTTAGAATAGATTACCAGAATATGTAGTGCTATCAATAGATGTACATGATTTTAAGAAGAATTGTGATGTTTATTACACCACCGCAAAGGTTTAAGGCCCTAGATATTGTGTAAATATGATTGTTATGATGTGTGCTTGTATATACAAATTGTATACTTTTTTCACACTATAATAAAATGTTCTTAAAATGTTATATTAAAATTATCACATGACTAAGTAGATCATCGGGGTACCATGCTTGGTCCTTCTAAGCATTTCTCCTGCAATGACAGGTTACTTGGTCATCTCCTTTTCAAGTAACATGTGACAGGTTGTACTTGGTACCAGCAGCAGGGATTATTCCTTGATCTGATCTATTGGGAGTGGTGGAAATCCAGCTGAGGTTACATGCGTTCGTTTCTCACTAATGTCTTTGGGAAAGGCACCATGGCATTTCTCTGTGCGCCTAATATCTTGACAAATGGCTTGTCAGAAGAGGGGGTTAATCAGAAACTATTAACCACATGAGTCAACCCTGACGGAGTCGAACCCAATTATGTGTGGGAGGGGGGCTAATAGATTACGAATTGATAAATAAGGAGCCCTGTTATCGACTAGCAAAAAAGACCGAACACTTAAATAGCCGTGGACCATGCATTCAAATATGCCCAGACCGCTGTTTAAAGAAATAAATGCCATCTTGTATTAACCATAATTCATATTCCAACCTATATCCCACGAAACACGGCATTAATCATTCCGTAACGGTATTAGCGCATAGGAAAATCAATAAAATCCCTGATGATCAACCTAAGGAGAGAAGACGTGTGATTTATGGGATTTATTCTTTGTGGTTTCACGAGGGGGTTAGCGCGCAGTGAACACAAGATACCTCAGTCTGAATTTGAAATCGGTTTGTTGAGTCTATTATCCGTCGTGTTAAAAGTTAGGTCAACTCCCAACCTTATAACACCGTGCAACGCGATTTTTGTTCCTAGGTAGTGAGTGTTATTTTCTGATTGCTTATGTGTAAAAAGTATAGAAAATGGCTTCAAACTTTGCGTTTGTGGCCAAGATAGTGATATTCATATGTGATTACTTTTCTTACTTTATATGATTAAAAATTTGCAAATTAGTTCGTTATTCAATTGAAAATAAGTAGATTTCAAATTATTACTGTCCTGGTCAGCAAAGCAAAGTTTGAAGGAAATAATTGACATTCTCTAAACTTGTTAGACATAATCAATAGCACTTATTACCCAGGATCAAAAAAGGTTTTTACAAAGTTGCCCAATGTAATTATATATGCACATAAATACACACACATTTATATATACAGGACACTTTATTGATAGCAAAATAGTCTTCAGTATCCTTTAATTCAGATCCACACTGTTTACTCACTGACGTAGAATGACGGCCTGATTACTTGTTGCGATGAAAGGCAACTAAAATTAAGAAAATACTATTATCATAATAGAATAAGTCGGATTTCGCTCATTTTATACCACTGCATCTATCTAGAAGACAAGATGTCTGTGAACATTACAGATTTGATTAAAGAATCCACAGAAAAAGACTTTTGCTCCACATGTGCTGCCCAAAGGCAAATTGGTGAATTCAAGTGAAAGACGCTTATTGCTTACACTTCAGTTGTTTGTTTTCACATTGCTCCGGGCAATAGCCGTCTTCGTTGAAGAGTACATATTTTTAGGAGAAAAGAATTCCCAGGAACAGAGGAGTTTGAACGCACTCAAGAGGCATTTCCCTTACATTTGCAGCGATGCCATTTCACCACAAATAGTCCCAGGCCACCAACATGGAAAACTGGAAGATATGGTGGGATATCTAATGCGGCATTTCTTATAGCTTAATTGAAAGAAGAAAGAAACTTTCACCGTCTGCCGTGTGGTTGAAATAGCTATGTATTCCCAACTGACGCTAGGTTTACCAGCCAGATAAAAAAAAGTGCAGGGGTTTGTGTAATCCCGTGGGAACTTCATGTTAATATTTGGCAACATACATCATTTGAAAGCTTATGAGCAGTAGATTAATAAAACATATGGTGTCAATCTTTCTAAGGTATTTCTAAGGTAATATTCAAGATGGCGTCCATCATGGTCGCCGAATCAATACATTTGGAAAAAGTTGCAGTGAGTTAAAAAGATAAAATTGGATTCTTAACACTTTTTATATCACGAAATGTATTATAGAAATAACTCTTTTTTATGCATATATAGTATAATTAATGCAGATTTTATGCATATATAGTATAATTAATACAGATTTTATGCATATATAGTATAATTAATGCATCAGAAAAGAGGTTTCCATTACCCAGGCACCCATCCTCGACATACCTAGTATGAATATAGTAAACCTAATATATAACTAGCATTCCAAGGGAAATTATGAATCACCGCCACCCATATGTGCTTCTGGAAAAGGGGTGCACAATAAATAAGTTACCTCTTTCGCATTTTGTTGGGCAGTGACCACTAAAAAAGTCTTAATGTTTTAAAAAAAGCGTGAATACTGCTGGACACAAACCAAGGGATACATTCAGGATAAACTTACATTGTAAATTGAACCCCCTGATTGTAACTTTAAAATAAACAATAATGTACAAGCCTCTAGATTTTGCAGCCATCTTGGACGCCATCTTGAATTTTGTGCTTAAAATGCTTAGAAAAATTGACACCATATATTTTTAGAATCTACACATCCTAAGCTTTAAAACGATGTATGATGTCAAGAATTAACATGAAGTTCACACGAAACAACAAAAACCTACATATGAGCTCATACTACAAGCCAGGATTTTGAATGTTAATCATTCTAGGGAGGCAGACCCATCCTATTTGGGAGATTGGCGAAACACTAGCTTCCTTCCCTATTTGTCCTTTAACCGTACTAAGTTAAGTTTAATAAACAGACAGACTGAAGTAATAACCTAAAGTAGGTGTGTGTGTGAGTGTACGTGTTTGTGTGTGTGTTTGTCTGTATGTGTACGAGCTCAAATATGTTTTAAAACAAGGTGTCATACGAAAAATCAGTCATATATACACGTCTGGGCGCACACATATACATATAATATCCTATACACTTGAAGATTATATTTTGGTGTTAAATGAAAATTAAAATCAAAAGTTGATCCAATAAGGTATTTTAATGCAAAAAGCAGCGGGCAGTTTTTGCTATTTTATTTATTTATTAATTAATTCTGTTATTAAATGGAAATCAAAATAAACGCAGCTTGATAAAAAGCTGATCCAAGAAGGTATGTTAATGCAGAAGCAGCAAGCATTCTTTCCTTTTAGAGAAAAGCCAATCCATTCTAAGTAGGTATGAACAAAATAAACAAAAATAGTAGACAATGCAGTACACATATATTTGAATGGAAAAAATAAACAAGATTAAAATGCACTACAGCTGCACCGTGCAAAAAGACATGTTGTCGTCTGCAACTCCCATAATTTGAAATAGCGGTCAATTTGCATAAACAAAAAACAGAATAAAGTATATGAAAAATACAGCCGATAAATATCTTTTCATCATTTCACTATATTTAATTATTCATCCTTGTTATAATATTTTTATATAAGTTTCAGTCGAACCAATATATGGAAAGAATAACATATCGAGTCGTTCCAAATGTATTATTATTATTATTATTTTTATTTTTATTTCAACAAGTTTCCTAAATTTTCAAGGACTTTTTTCTCAGGATCCTAGCAGAAATAACTCCGCTGAAATTACACAGTGAAATGTGTTCAAATGAAGAGTAAGTTCTCCTTTTCCTTCGCTCATACCGCGAATTGAACCTAGGACCTACTGTGTAGGAGGCATACATGCTAACCATTACACTACCCGAGCGGACTACTAACCGTTACACTGTTGTTGTTATTATTATTTGTAGTGGTAGTAGTAGTTGTATAAAAGTAGACGTTTGGTGTTATATTATATTCAGTTAGTTTGATATACAATTGACCGATATCTGCGTGTGTGAACAGTTGGAGTTGTAGTCGCTCAGAAAGCTACGGTGTTTGGAAGAAATGTCATAAAAATCATTTGCTTCTTTCAAAGGCACATTGCGAATGCCAAGCGCAATAAAACCACCGAATCTATAGTGGGACTTAAATCTGAGATTAATTCATGCGATCGAAAGAGACATTCCAGTTCTTAGAATCCCAAGATACTATTCATTCAGTTGAGGTACCGTAAAGCCGGGAAGTCGAGGAGCGAAAACCTCATTGGTTGATTTATTTGCGATTCTTTGAATCTTTTTTGTGAATGTGTGACAGCGAAGTGAAAGGTTGCTTCAGAATGTGGCAGCATTGGGGTTTTGTTATATATTCAGAGACCAGTCGTTGGTTTAAAGAATCGATAAGCTTATCAGAGGCTCTTACCTTTCTTTTTTTATTTACTTTATTGCTTACCACTGGGTCAGATGCTGTTCTAAAGAATGGAAAAATAAAATTCCTAGGGACTTCCAAAATCAAACCGAATCCAGGCCAGGACATCTAGTCATCTAAAACAGTTTTTTTTAATCTTCGGACATACTATTAAAATATAGTATTTCTATACAAAAGTGATATAAAACTAAGATCTTTCTTTGGTGAATATGTACGTTTGCATACATAAGCCTAACAGATTCTTAGGTTTTGATTTATTATCATTATTATCATTGTTACGATCTCGAAAATCTACGGTTGTTCTAAAGTGTGAGTGTCGGCTCTGTAGATACTATATTATGGACTGATCAATACATATATCGATTGACGTCCGTTGCGACTTTTGCAGGGGGCTGTGAGGCAAAAGGATATATTTCCAGGGGGCGCAAACGGATATATTCGGAATATATCTTACCGTGTTGACAGCTAAGAATAATACTAATCTTTTTATATGCGTATATTAAGTTGGGATTACATAAAACAATTGTACAGCACCATTATCCTTTGTTGACTATAAGGTTCCAACTTTCAAACCTCCTCGCCTTAGGTGAGAAGGTCGACCCAGGGAGGTGCAGATGCCTCCACTCCAAAGACGCCCATGTGTATATCCCGAGACGTTTGCTAGCGTATACCTAAATGCTTGCCTTTCTAACACATACGTTGTATTTTTGACATCTGTTCATAAAGTAACATGTACAGCCTCCTTTTTATATTGATTAATCAAATTATTTCTACTAATCAACTTCATAATCGTCGTTGCTATTGGCATTGGTGTCTGATAGTATCTCATAAGCTTCAACATCTGTTGATAGGCAGTTGAAGATCATACCATGACTAATTAGAAAGGAAAACAGTTATGGGATCCTGTAATGGTAACGCTGTGCCCCCCGTCAGCAAAAGACCGGTGAGCCAGTGCAAGTGGCCAACCAGGAGCGGTGGTTTCCTCTCCTCTAGGCCAATCGGTACTCAGATTTAGCATAGGCAGCAGGAACTGCCATAGATTCTGGTCATTCTGACTCACTGGCACTCGGCTCGTGCGAATATCCGTATCTGTGTCAGTGTCTGTGTCTGTGTCTGTGGACAAACAAAAGAACAAATCCTTAAACGGCGGAGTCATGTACGCGAAATAACCCTCCAGCCTGAGCGATGAAGTTTTAAGGTGAAGTGCGACGTGTGCATAGCCGACCCCACCCTTTAAACCGAGGATTTGCATCACACGGTCCACCGAGATGGCATGAATAGGGGCAAGGTCCCAAGGGCGTAGGCTTGGCAGGAGATTCCTTCCCCTGGCACATGTCAGAGCTAGTTATGGGAGTCTGTCGCCCCTATGCGGGAGTATTCCGACAGTATGGTTGACCTGAGTACGGAAGCAGATGTGTGCTGACTGTAATGCCGGACCTCTAGCTGTAGAGCTCATCCATTAAGTGTTCGGCCTCCTATTCCTAATAAAAGCACATTGAATACAGTGTTATATTCGGAAATATTCACGTTATAAGCTGATACATTTGGTATACAACCGGACGTGTGCGTGCACACACACACACACACACATAAGAAGAAGTAAAGTACGTAGGTATAAGTAAGCCTCTAACTCTTACCGAATAAGCGACTAGCAATACACGAGTCAAGTCACTTCTACTTAACTTATCTTTCAAATGTCAGTACTTAGATCACAACCATTTTATACTTGTTACTACAGATACTCAAAACCACCCACACAAAAAATACCACCATCAGCACCACCTCCACTACTACTACTACTACTACAAGAAAAGTTCATCTAAAGTTGTGAAAAGCAAAATATTTTATTACATATCTTCTTTTTTGGTGTTATAGAATTGGATAACGCAGATTTTACAAGAGCACCAATGAAAGCAACCCAGTCGGTTGCATATCTAAGTTTGCTAATTGAAACTAAAAAGCTATGTTTGTATTAACGCAATAAATGAAAGGAATATTACGTTTGCCAGCTGAGCCAAAACATCTCAACAATCTTTATTTTTTTAAATTGTTATGATTACTTTTTATCTTCATCTTAATTTATTAGTTGCTTCTTAGCGCATCTTTTTCTCAGGCCAATTACCCTATTACCGATTGGTAAATCAGGCCGGACTAAACAGTGCTTCTCCTCGGGGACGTTGGTTCGAATCCCACCTAAGGCTTATTCTTTATTTTCTGATCAGCGTTAAGGCTGGAGGATAATCGGCCTGGGCAGAAATTGCGATAAAATGCAACTAATAAATTATGATGGAGGCCGGATTGCTATGGCTACTATTTCAGTAGTCATAGCAATTTAAAAAAATAATAATTCATCTAATAATCTTCTTTTTTTAAAAAACGGTAAAATGCATCATAACAATCTCTTTTCGACGTTCTTAAGGCAATCTCTATCGTAGCGAACGAAAGATTGTATCTACATTTGACACTTTGTAATCTACAAAAAACTCCTGCAGGTATCAACTCATGCGTAGGTTGATGGATGCTAAGCATGTGTGTGTGTGAACGGGGACGTATAGTACACACGAATGTGAATCAAAAGTTAACTAGCAGAAAACCATTTCTTTTTTTTTTACTTCGCCTCATTTAGTCGATCTGTGGGGAATAACAACGGGGATTTCTTTTATCTTTGAGATCTGGATCTAAAATTATATCTTGAAACCAACTATAGTCTCTACAGAATCCTCTGATATATACCGTTACATTGGCTTACAGCCGGGATTTCCATATTCTTCATGTACCCAGTTTTTGGCTATACCTTTCCTGTTTCCATATGGCCGCCGCTTCAGCTGTTCTGATAGCGGAATCGACCGAAGTTCTCCTCTGTTGGTGATGGCGAATTTAAAGTCAAAGAAAGAGTCGAGAAGATTCCTCTGAACGGCATTTTCAGGGGTGGGGGTTCTCTATTTTTTAAGTGGTCTACTGATATTAGTAAATTTCTTGTGGTTCAAGAGACTAGTGTTTGTTTGTTTTTTCACTATTTTTTATTCAAACAAAAGCTTGATGAATACAAATGAACAAAGGATAAGTTGAAAATAAAGCGGCGGCCATATGAAAACAAGAAAGGTAATAATTACCCGGTCTTTTTTAGACTTTGATGAAAGTCGACAGTTCTATGAGTGCCAAAAAAGTTCTTTTCGTTCAGACCAAATTTGAATAGGTTAATAGCGTTCATAAGAAAGTGAAGATAGAGAGAGTGGGCGAAGAAAGTGGGATATTTTCTTTTTCCTTACGTCATATAAATCTTTTTTTTAATCAATCCTTGAAATGAAAAAATGTGACGTAAGAAAAAGCGTTCGTAATTTAAGAAACTAAAACATTTTTTTTAAACATCTCATATTGTAAGCGTAGAGTTAAGACCTATAACTTATGGGGAACACAAATAGATACACGCTTCTTTGATACAAGCGAGAATGTAGCAAGGCTCGAGAAAACCAGTCAGTGTCCATTTTCAGAGAGTCTTTTGTTTTAATCTCTTAACAGATTTACATTATTCTGCTTTTAATCAATTGGGGACAAATAATTTTATTACAGAAACAAATGTTGCCAAATGTTATTGTACCGTGATGCACCCGTGTGGTGCACCGTCAAAATACCTTTGTGGTTCTTGTTTGAGTCCGCCAGTTTTTCGAGTCACAGCTGAAAATGGGAAGGTGGGTCATATCGAAAGATAACGAGGCAATGCAAAAAATAGGTGATATTAGAAACTCGATTTATTTGCAGTTTTTATAAACTGCCCGATAAAAATGCGAAGACAACAAAGCGAATTACTGTTTGTTACCCTTAACCTTCATCCTTCCTTTCTTCCACTTCCTGTGGTCTCCCATCCCTTTTGTCAACTCGGTCATCGTAATAGCAAGCAGCCGTACGGTCCAAAACAGCGGCTACTCTCTACTGACATCCCCATAACATTCAAAAGTTTCCCTTTACTCCTACCCAGCCAATCCACGCACAGCAAATCCACCAGTTGCCCAAAGCTATGCCAATCCCATGGTGACCTACTTCCCGGGGAGACCTTTCTCCAACCAAACCTTTCTGATCCACTTGTTTCTTTTGTACTATCATTCAAAAAAGCTTTATCTCTATTAACTAACCCCTACCAAACCGCTCTGCTACACTATCAAACATTATGTAAACGTCGTATGTTAGTTAGTGTTTTATCTTCTTATTAGTTAACCTACGTGAAAAAATCTCGGCTATATTCGAATTTTTATGAGATGATTTCTTTAGAAATAGAATTGTTTCAAATGGTGGGTTAGAAAAATGTCACACTGTTTATTATGATAATTATAAAGACATCGGTGTTAGCGATTATTAAATAATTAATAATTGTCTTTATAATTAGCATATTCTGTCGGATACAAATTTATCCATTCCTTGATTTCACTGTTTATTATATAAATAGATGAGTTTTTAGGGGAAAAAAATACTGAACTTGTTTCAGTGAAAGATTCCATTGTTTCGAATGGTGGATAGGATATACTTTTATCAGCAACATTTTAAACTTTGAGTGGAAGAGTCCATTGTTACAGACAGAGAAACAGAAACAATTACACTGTTCATTATATAAATAGACGCTTTCACTTTTCTTTTTATCATTGCTAATATTCACAAACGTACATCCGTCAAAGCTGCCAATGGATAAAGTAGCCATTTTGCTGGTACTGCCTTGGCAGATGAATTGCACTGGATTGTACTCACTCTTCCACTCTTCTCAGAATATTAACGCGACAAGACCCTAGCCCAGTTAACAGATAATGAACCAGCACAGGGGGAGTTAGATTCATGCTTTGCATGAGGGTATTAGTTCAAAAATGATATAAAGAATATTTAGCCGAAATTCGAACTTGGTTTATCCGTTCCATTTATAAGCGTGCGCTATTTCATCATTTAATGTTAGCATTACGATACATACACACACACACA
>VCCN01000428.1:2082017-2092627 GCA_006491835.1 Architeuthis dux | reverse complement strand
ATAACCATATTTTATATAAACTATAAATTAATAACCATATTTCATATAAATTATAAATTAATAACCATATTTTACATAAACTATGTAAATATCATAACTTGCACGTAAAACATAAAATTATATATGGATATAATTCCTTGCTGTACAATGAATTATGATAATAAAATAGTATTATGATTACTAAGATAAAATTGTTATCATACTATTTCAACGCATTATAATAATATAATTATTATTGAACGTATTGAACATTAATCTATTATCATCATTGTTAGTAATATTATCATTTACAGTAACGAAAATATAAATGCATCGTCCTTAGTGAATGAATCCATTTGTTGATATTAACATTCCTAATAATAACCCTATTGCTAACTTAATCGTAGTATTAGCATAATATATGATTAAAACTTAAATATTATCATTAATCTAAATTTTATTGATTGATTATTAAAATAATATTTTATTATAAAGAGAATTTGCATAGAATTGGTCGGCTGGAAATTGAAATGGTGTGACAAGCCAAAATATATCCGATGTCAAAACATATGCTAAGGAGAAAACTTAATAAAGTTCAAATTGAATGTTTTAGTTCTATAATGATAATATATTACAAATTTAATAATAATGAATTATATATTTATTTAATGTTATTCAATGGAAAACCAATATCTGGTTCAAACTATAGAATAAAATCTTTACTAAATATTTTACTTTGTAGAATGCAATCATACTTGTATTATATTAAAACCTACGAATACAGTTTTATTAGCCATGAGAGGGTTGCCAGAAACAAATTGCACAAAGTAGCAGGAAGGTTTTTAAAAAGTAGCAGATTTTGATAGAAATTAGCCCAAAATAAAATATCTGTTAACTAAGGTTTCTATAGGTATTAATTTTCCATTAATTTTTCAATTATATACAACGTGATTTTATTTACTTTTTGTGCTTCAATGTTTACTTTGTAGGGGTATTGATCTTATATATGGGGTTCATTTGAATCCATATATTCTATTTTGATCATTCAATATTCGCTGACATTGCACGCGCGTGATGCCTTTACGTATGCATAGCTCATATTTGGTTTTTCAGTTAAAGAAATTAATTATAATGTTTTGCGGCAAAAACGAATTGTAAACACAATTCACATGTGTATAATTATGTATTGGGTCAGTATCAACTCTCATTCATTTAGGACAAATTTATCAGATATATCATTATTTCATGTATAATTGTATGCTGTATTTCTACTACTAAATGTAAATAACCTTAAGTTGCTTGATATTACAGTATTGCCCATAGATGAGTACGCCTCAACCACATTTTTATAGAAAGTTAATGTTCTTCGAAACCAAACATAGCAGGATTTTTCTAGTGGAACATTATACAATCAAAATAGATATATATTATACGGTATTATTTATAACCAAACTCTACAACATTAAAACTCTGTTGCGAAAAATATGAATATGTATATATTGAGTATCTTTTTAAACCATTATTGATTTCTTTTCTAATAGGGGATTTAGTTTAGAATAGTTCTTATAAAGTCATAGTTTTCAGTGTACAAACGTTTAGTTAAGTAATGGTTCAACGTGGGAAATAACTCTCCGATTTGAAGGAACGTGTTATTTATTTCCACAAACAGAACAATGGCTACAAAAAATAGGAACAAGTTGAGAAAAAATACTGTGGCTAAAATTGTGCAAAATCACAAGAAAAGTGGAAACGTCGGAGGTGTACAGAAGAGACAAGGTGTATTCGTTTTATCAAGAGATTATTGAAATCTGAAAGATGAAGACCCGAGAAAATCGGCTGCGGATGTTGTTAATGAGGTCAAAGAAGTGTGTGCCGTGAATGTTACTACTACAACAATCAAACACACTCTGAACAAAACCGGTGACCACGTATGAAACTGACACTAAAATCGAGACACAAACAGGCCCGTTTAAAATTCAACGTTTTGGGAAAGCGTACTGTGATTAGAGGAAACAAAAATCAACCTATTCGAGTTTGGCGTCGTCATGGCGAAGACGTACAAGGAAAAGTATTTGTATCAACATTTAAGCTTGGTGGTGGAAATGTCATAGTCTTGGTTGTATGAGCTCTAATGGCACTGGTGAGCTGCATTTCTTCGACGGAACCATTGAATGCCGAAGGTTTCATCAGTATTGAAAGAAAACATGTTGCCATCACTCAAATGCTTGGGAAGAAGAGCTGTGTTTCAGCATGACAATGAGCAAAAACACTCCGCTAAAAAAAAACAAAAGAGTTTCTGAAGAAGCAAACGATAAAGGCTCGATTGGCCTAGCATGCCACCGGATTTAAATTCAATTGAGCACTTGTGCAAATGTATTGAAGTTAATGTCGTCAATACTACAAGCAGTAATAGAAAATAAATGTGGTCACACCAAGTATTGATGTTAAATAAACCTTTTCGCAGGAGTGGACTCAATTTGTGACGGCAATATATTCATATTTTTGACAACAGAGTTTCAATGCTGTTTAGTTTGGTCATAAATAATACCTGTTTTGAGCTAATGTTCAACTAGAAATACAAAAAATCCTGCCATGTTTGGTTTAGAGGAAAATTAACTTTCTATAAAAAGAAAAAGTGGTAGGGTGAACTCATTTATGGCGATACTGTAAATACCGTATCTTGTTGTTCATGCGTAGTTTAAGATTAAGGGGTTTTCACTTGCATAGAATTTAACTTTAAATGTCTCACTCTATTTTAACTTTTTTTATTTTCAAGATGAATGTGTAACAATATAACTACTGTTATATAAATATAAATGCGCAATTGCTTTTAGGTTATTTTATGTTTTATCTTTGAAATACGAAATAAAAGGTTACCCTCTACATTTTTCTTTAGTGTAACTCTTAACATATATATTTTTAGGGTAAATTAATGGCAAAAAATGATTTGTATCCTTCCCCTACAAGATGTGTGAACTTTTGCTCAAAATATATACATAGAAGTAGCAGAAATTAGCAGGAAAATATAAAAGTAGCCCAACAAATTTGCTAAGGTAGCAGAAAAGTAGCAGGTAGCCTGAATGATGAAAATAGTATCCAACACCTTCCAAAAGTAGCCGAATCAGCTACTTGTAGCTGAATCTGGCAACCCTTGATATGAAGCAGAATTAATTTTCGCTCAGGAGTATGTCCTTTTCCTTACTGCCGCATGACCCAACACAAAAAGTGACACAATTAAAAAGGCTTGAACAAGTATTTGCAGGACCCGTACTAGGTCGTAGAAGCTTATTAGTAAAGCACCGCTCAGGATTATTGGCACACTTGAATTTGTTGTTTAATCTGTTCAATAGCTTATAGAAATCTACCAAATCTGTATCATCTGAATATTTTAATAGGATGTCCAAAATAATTTAACAAAAAGAATATTGTTTTTCAACTTATATGTAACAATTTCAAAGAAGAAATCGAAAATATGACCTGGACAGTAATATTTGGCTGCACGCTCCTTTTGGCAACAATGACTGCCTCCAAATGTTTCTTGCAGCAATCTATAAGCTTATTGCGCTTGTCAGCTGGTAGTTTCTCCCACTCTTTCTTTTTAATTTATTCAAGCTCTTGAATGTTTGCAGCATTCCTGTGGTGTATGGTATGCTTTGAAACAAAGGATTTTCAGTGGGATAGAGATAGACATTTTCCCCATTTCAACCATTTTTTGTGTTTTTGAAATTGTTTATCATGCTGGAGCACTCATGATCTGCAGACCAAACATAGCTTTCTCAGACCAGGTAGCACATTTTGCTCTAAAATCGCTTAGTAATCCTTTGATTTCATGATTTGATACGGCCAAGGCATCCAGTACCAGATACAGTAAAGCAACCCCATAACATTATGGAACCTTCATCTTAACTTTGGGTGAGGTGTTCTTTTCATTTTAAACGAAAGCCAAGAAAGAAAAAACATAAAAGGGACTAATCGTTGCTACCAAAGAGTACCTGGATGAATAACAATCCTTCCGGACAAATATTCTGTGGAGAGATGCTATCAAAATATAACCTTTTGGCAATGTACACCAGCAACCTGGTTATTGACGACAACATGAAGTTTATAAGGGAAAGAACAGCAAAGAAACTGAGTCTAGCGCGAATCCGTAGCTATTTATATTGCCTTAAATCATCATCATCGATTCTCATTATCGAGAAGAGGTCCATTATGTCTTTTTTGAATGGCTTCGGTGTCCTATCCTTGAAAGGCATATTCTTCCACGCACAATGCATGGAAATGTCCGGATTGATGATTCGTTCTTGTCGCTGCTTGCATGTTTCTCTTTTGGCTTCTGCGTCTGATCTACGTTTGGTCTCAGATTTCTCCATTCCATGATGTCAGATCCTTCTCTATGTTGGCCGGTTATATGCAAATGTTTTATAATTGGACGGTTGAATGACAGATTTCTGGACGGTAGTTTATTCTTGTATTGTTTTCTTTGACCACTGCTTGTTCTTGTTCGGGAGTCTGTTGTTCTTCATCATTCCTTAAATTAAACCGTGGAATGGACGCAAATATGTGTATCAGAGGCAATATGTGCATCAGAAGCCATACGCAACATGCCACAAAATGCACATTCACATCGTCTGGCAGTGAATATGTTAAGTCATTGATTTTGTATTGCTTACCTGTTTCTTTGTTACTTTATTCTTTAGAGAAGGACTCCAAAAATCAAAGATGTGTATTTTTCAACATCTTTGCAATTTTATATATCTTTCTCGTATACTATTTTGGTCAGTAGGCTGAAATGCATTTTATTCCGTAATGTCCTAAACTTTCTTTTCAAAATATCTGCTTCTATGAAAACTGAGTGAAGACTGACGCAACAGAAATAAAGGTTTAATGACCCTTGCTTGTCTGATCAAACGACAAACGATAATGTGTTTAAACACTGAAACACGGAACTTATCTAAGTGACTGGTCAGTCAACTAGCAACCAAAATATCTGAGATTTCAAGGGTTTCTAAGAAAAGAAAACAACATCGATAATGAAGCTAATTGCAAACAAAAGAACTGAGTATTCCACAAACGTAAGAGTATAATAAAATAGCTATTGTAACCACTGAGATATACTTGTAAGTGCATCATGAATTATTAAAGCTGTTCATGTAAAAAAACGTGAACAGCATTAATGCTTTATGACGTGTGCATGGGGGTATTAAAACACTATAGGGGATTCTTATTTAATGTTTGCTGAATTTGCAAAGACGTGGAGCTAATGAAAGTAGACGACCCCATCTACCTGGGACAACGAATCTCCATGAAATCCTCAAAACAAGAATAAATCAAACGAAGAATAACCCTAGGTTGGCAGGCTTTCGGTAGAGCAAGCTCAACGTACAAGAACAAAAAGATCGCATACGTTTTGGAAAGAGGGTCAACAACCAATGCGCCCTCTCGGTAGTCACCTACGGGGCTGAAACATGGAACCTCAAGCCACGTTGCAAGAATGTCAGACAACCACTGGACATCATGACTCACAACATGGATCCCCAGAGATCATATGCGAAATTGTGGTCGGCTGAAAATAAGATGATGTGACGATTTAGACAGGTTCATGATATATTGGCGCTTCGACGTCCGTGATAGAGAGGTCTGGCAAATCTTGGGGAATATCTATGTCCAACGATGCCAATGCAGTTGCAGCAATCATTACAGAAGTTCTAAGACGCAATGAACATGATATATACAAGCGGTATAATTATATATTTTATAAGACATATTTACAAGTATATCTCAGTAGTTAGTATAGTTAATTAATGACTAAAATGTGTAAGGCCCGCATTCCTTACATGGGTTGAATGGGATCATTATCATAAACTCGAAAAACAGTGTTTTTTTTAATTATGAAAAACGAGTATAGTATTCAATATTACAATATTCAGAAAATACATTACAATACAAATTAGTTGTAGAGTATACATATCAGTTATTTATTTTTGTTAAGCGCAATAATTAAAATTAAATAAAACCTTGCTATCAAACTACTAGTATGGGGGCAAGTGTTAAAGAAAGATAGGGCTCCGTCGGTTCCTTGATGATACAAATGTGGGAGTGGTGTCAATCTCCTCGTTCTAATGTGTACAATATGAATATTAATGGTGATAAGCTCAAACATTGTTTGGAGGCCCAAAATCAAGATGGCGGCCAAAATGGCTACCAAAATAATACAAAATATAGTAGGTCTATTTTTGACGATAAAAATGCGTGAGAGGTGTCATTCTTTTCGTTTTAATGTATTGATTATGAATAATAATAGTAATAAGCATCGTGAATTGGTGGAGCGAGATATTGGACAATCATGCCAGCAATAAAATAAAACAATAAGGATTTTAGTAATACATTTTCTTTTTCAGTTTTGAGTGCAAATATTCTCTACAATATGCATGCACTAAACCAAGTCGCTGTTGAGGCGAAGAAGAGAAAGCTTTCCATTGATAATTTGTGTCTTCTTTGCCAGACTGAATCATCAGAAACATTTATACAGAATCCATCAGACAGTAGTTATGATGAACTTGTGCAGTGTGTTATAAATCGTTCTGTTTGGGGTGATGAAAAGTTTGTGATAATCTACAAAAAGTATTCTGAGCCTTTACAAAACAAAGAACGTGAAGAAGAAAAGAATGAAAAGCTAGGTCCTTCACCACAACAAAGGATTATACGTGCTCATCTACCAGCTTATGACAAATCCAAATATTTCTTTTGTGATCATTAATACATGATGCAAAGCAAACTGACATAGTTACTATTATAAGAAGTTCATTTCAGAAGAAGATCCTGTACTTAATGAAGAAGAAGAAATAGATGTAGATAATTCTGAGTGTTCACCAACAAATGTTACATCATCTCCAACCTATGCTGGCTACATGTCTTTAATAGGTGAAACAAAACCAGCGACGAAAGTATCCATGGTACCTTTGATTGCTGCATCACCTACAGATCATTCGGTTCAGCTTACCTTTATGAAATATTTGGAAAAAGTCAATTCATGTGTAATTAGATCTGGCAGTAACGTAGTAGTGACTGTAGACATGGCGCTGTATAAATCTCTTAAGCAGCAAGAAATGGCAAAAAAAAGACTGCCAAGGAAAATGGGTATTAAAACTGGGTGAACTGCGTATCATTGGAGACTTTATTTGTGGAAGCGGTATTCCAGGTCTGTGAATAGAAAGTAATATGTATGGCACAGCTACAGCTCAGCAGATCATCGAAGGTAAACATGTTCGCAGCGGCTTAGATGCTTATATTACAACTCTGTCTGCTTTTATGTTTAGTCAACAAAATTCAAATGTTTTGGATCATACAGTTACACATGTTTCAAATGTTCAGAATACTTTGAATAAAGGAGAAGAAATTGACATAAGCTCATTTCAGACTGCTATATAATATGAAAAACCAGGAGATTCTGAAAATCTACGTCAGTTTTGTAATGAACGGGAAAAAATGAGCCAGTGTTCAAATTCACAGGTACCTACATGGATATGGTGAAAACGATGTTGCTCTTTGTGAAAGCTGTAAGAGCCTCAGGCTGGTTGCTTTTTTTAGCAGATCTTAAATGTTTTGTGAAATCTTCTTTTGCTATGGATCGCCAGAACTACGCGCGAATGATAACATTGTATCTGTCTGAAATGAATGAACTGGAGACTTCAGACCCTTTAATTTGGAATGAAGTCTAAGAAGGAAATTGGGTGGTAAATAAGAGTGCAGTTCCGTTGGTGCTTGGTGTTAATGAAGCATTGGAACATGAGAACAAAAGGGTGAAAATGCAAGGAGGATTGACAGGAATAACTCTCAACGAGTCAACCAGGACAAGATCTTTTCTAGCAGATGTAGAACTGGCACGTATTGCTCGAGAAACTGAAGGCTTTTCAGGGATACGTTCAACAAGCTAGGGGAACGAACATCACAGTTCCTCTTTGAAACTGAGGAAACAACAAGATAAGAATGTGATTCTTGCTTTTGGATCTACAATTAATCCGTTTGCGTGCAATAACACACAATTAATACACCTGGTCACTCAACAAGTTTTTCCTGCAGAAGTAGAACCTGATATAGAAAGAATCAAAGAGGCTGGTGAGAAAATGTTCTTATATTTGTGAAATAACGTATTGAGACAAACTCTAAAACATTTTGGTCATCTATGAAGAAGTTGAAGTTAAAAAGTTGCAAATCAGCTGCCAAAAAGGTAAAAGTAAACATAGAAAGGAAAGTAATTGAAATGAAGTCCAATATTTTCCTATTTTCCAGACTTGTGATAGATTCCAAGAGCTGATGTAGACATGGAACTGTGTTTAAGTAAGTAGGAATTTCCCACAGTTCAAAAATCACGTTTTGCTCAAGATGGAAGCATGCATCATTGTTTGGCTAAATATAAACTTGCAGAGATTTTAGAAAATCTTCCCCAAAAGATGTTTACTGATAAAGAGAATACTTGCAGTAGTGAGTCGATTCAAGTTAGTCCAGTATCAGCAATATCTGTCTCTGAGATGGTGGCAATTGTCGATGGTATGGCACAATTGTATACCATTACCAAACCAGCTTCAGAAAAATCATGGCATGACATGGGGCTATTTTTCAGCAACTTCAGAGCTGATAAATACAGAACATACTTAGAAGTTCATCTCATATTTGATTTCTACAAAGATGGATCTTTAAAAACTGCTATTAGTGATCACCGACAAATAACTACTGGTAGAACTCAGTACAAGATACTGCCAGCAACAAACATAATCTGCAATACTACATACCACACTGAGAAAATTGCTGTCACACGAGAAAACAAAAGACGAGTCGACCAAATTTCTTGCAGATTATTTTATTAAATATGGCACTGAGCACAAAAAGAATTGTGTAGTTAGTTGGCAGGAAAATGCAGCAGCTACACACACTGATGTTACAATGTTGAAAACTACACAAGAAGAAGCAGATACTAAAATAATTCTGTATGGTGTTTTTGTGGTTCAAAATGGAAATCCTAACTCTCGGTGGTCTTCTTCTTCCACCATATACAGGATGTTTTGGATCAGGGATGAAGAGATTTGTAACTCTAAGGTCAATGTATGATGCCTAGGGTCCTTTAAAGGCCTCTGCATTGCCAGGACTGCATTCATTGTCAGGATGTGACACTGGTTCCTTTGCAAACAAAGGCAAAAGGACTTGTTGGAAAGCTTTTGAATCAACCACTGATGATGTCCTTAGCTGATCTTGGTAAAACACCAAATGTTTTACATGAAAGGATGGCCATCTTAGAAAGGTCTATTAGCCAACTATATATACTAACAACATTGTTAGTGGATATAGGTGATGTAAGATGATGGCTATTCACTAAAAACAGTTCCATGATGAACATTTACCACCAACAAGAGGAGCACTTCAACCAGCAATTGAAACCTAGGTTTTGTTATGTTAACTCCCCTCTTGCTGTGTCTCTTTCATACTTATATTAGATACAAATGATCTCCATACTTAAAAACGTGTAATAAATATTTATTTATATAGGTCACCTTTAATTTTTCATATTTATTAGTAGCCATTTTTGCCGCCATCTTGGTTATATGCTACTTGAAATTTTTTAGGCTTAAAACCATTATTATTTATCATCTACACACTACAACGAATAAATTGTGACCTCATCATAAATAGACTATGATTTTTCTTTACTTTCCGGCTCTGGCCATTTTAGCCGCCATCTTGGTTAATAACTGATAATAATTGTTGAGCTTAACACTTTTGATACTTATAATCTACACATTAAAACGAATAAATTGAAACTTCTTCCACATTTATACCATCAAAAATAGATTGACTATTTTTCATTTCGATTTTTCATTATTTTTGGTCGCCATCTTGGTTATGGGCCGCCTGACAATTGTTGAGCCTAACACCATTGTTATTTATAGTCTATTCATTAAAACGAATAAATTGAGATCTCATCCACACTTCTATCATCATAAATAGACCAACTACGATTTTATATTTATTTTTGGTAGCCATTTTGGCCGCCATTTTGGCCGCCATTTTGGCCGCCATTTTGGTTTTGGGTTTCATAACAATTTTTGAGCTTATCACCATTCATATTTTACACATTAAAACAAAGAGATTGACACTACTCCCACATTTATATCAACAGAATGACAGTTGCACACAGACTATACGGAAAAACGGTCCCCTCGCCACTTGCATTCGATTTGTTTTTTGTAACATTTATAATATCCTCTCAAAAATATACAGAACATGTAGCCCCTGTATATCTATCAGCGTGTAAAAAAGATCTGCTTTATACTATTCATTCTGGGCTAATGTTGGTCAATTAGAAAATAAATCTATGTATATTCTGAAAATATTTGGACTCCGAATCAATAGAAAAGATAAAACTAAATTGTGTATTTTCATTACTTTTGTTTCATCCATGTCTAAATTATCTCCCTTGTATTTAACGTCATTTTCTGTTCGTTTTCACCTGTATCGAACCTCATCAGTTTGGACAACACTCTAAAAACTAATAATAGCAAAATATGTTATTTATGTTTTAAACATAAACATTTCATAGATTTGAGATAATTTACATTCTCCAATCAACACTATATATA
>VCCN01000428.1:1980848-1992459 GCA_006491835.1 Architeuthis dux | reverse complement strand
TCAGTAGGTAGAACAGCACCGCGTATAGGTGGCTTCCAAGTGCACGCGGGTTCGATCCCCGCACGATTATCATATATATATATATGTATTTATATAAATCTAACTTCATTCATAAAAACGTTACTCTAGATAAGTGACCCCTCAGGTCAATTACGTCACAAAATTCCCTTCACTATTTTACTATCATTGACATCAAATTCATAACAATCTGGCATTCACACACACTAAAGCCTCGAATATACGTATGTTTCACACACATATACACAAAGTACAACTTTATGTTCTAACTATAGTGATAAATCAAATCATTTTCATTTTTTGCAATTCTTTTCTTTGTTTTTTTAATTTTAATACGGAGACTTCTTCTCCTTCTCTTTCTTTTTTCATATTGAAATTCGAAATCTACATTTCACCCACTCGTCGTGTGCGTTAACTGTCCTGTATTTATAAACTAGTGAATTAATTTCATTTGCTTTTTGCTAAGTCTAGAAAAAAAAACCCAGACAATTCCGAAAATTGCAAGTTCCCATTGAAAAATATAACAGAGGCATTCCTCTTCAACATAATGATACAATGGAAAATGAACAAAACCACATCAGCATGAATCCGTTTCATGATTAATTCTTGGGACTTAGATCTGCCCATATTTTTTACTACATCCGGGGACTTAACACCTGCCCCTACAAACGACTCCTTCCAGATGCAGAGAAATTTCTCCAGCTGTTAACAGCAGCAAAACACCATTGAGTCCTCGTGCAACAATTATTTTAATCAAATTACGGACAGCATTTCTATATGCTGAGCTCAAAAACAAAGGCACCAATAAAATAAACATTTTAAAAAAACCCACATTTTCCATCAATTAATACAAAACAATCTGTAGACCTTGCTGTTTTTCTCTTAGGGATCTCTTCCGCTGATAATAAAATGGTAAACACCTCATCGCTACAAAGCTAAATTATTGTTATAAAAATTCGCTGTCTAAAACGAGAAAGTCCAAAATTACAACAAAAATGAATGTTCATCATCATCTTTCCACATTTCTTTCTAACTTTAACCTATTTGTTTTCAAAATTCCTATAATTTATAATTAGTAAGCTCTCCTTATTAAATTTCAAGGTACTATGTAAAAAAAATGGAAATCGAATGTCAAACTCAGTATTTCCAGAGCCACGTCACCTTTTTGACGTGATGTGTAAAAATATGAGATAGATACGATTTTCAAAGAGAAAGCACAGTCATACTATATCTGCCAGCTTTATTCCTGTTTGTTTGACAACTCAAAATTCAACAATATTCTGGATGTGAACTAGATTTTTGTAAATTCGAATACAGCAGTGTAGTAACATGCTAATACATTTTCAACAATCCTAATCAATCTTTTTTTTAAAACAATATTACAGTTTTAGCCAGCACAAAAGGTGCATAAAATATATCAAAACAGAATAAAAGAATGTTCATGGAGCCACCTCATCGAAATGTCTCTTCCCTGTGTCCAGTCAGTCATTTCTTTCTTCTTTCTTTTCTTTCTCTTTATTTCTTTGTGTGTGAGTTTCGTGTATATTGTCTATATTTTTTCATATTGTGCAAGCAGTTAAGTCTTTCGATTTTTTTTTCTTCGTTCTTTTTTTCATTATTTTTAGGAAAAAAAATGTTTTTTTTTCGTTCCCTCACAGGCACAAAACAAAAAGAGTCTTCAAACATACCTTGATTATCATTAATTGTCCTTTTTTTTTCAAATTAATCTTTCATTTATACGTCTGGTGATTCGTCCCTTTTCTTCCTCTTCTCTATGTGACCCTCACATCATGTGTCCGTGGCATATTTCTCTGGATGTGGATTTCTTTCTCAGTTCCCCAGGTTGTTTCAAAATTCGTCTTGTCGGCGTATTAGGTCAGCAAAAGCACCAAATCGATGTATGTTGTATAGTGGGATGTCCTGGACTTGGATAGAAAGGAAACTCGAAGACTTGCTTATAAAAATATCTGAACATATTTTTATTACACAACATACATCTTTGTCGGCCGGAGAGTGAAGAGTGGGAGAGAGATGATAAGGAGAACCGCCAGTCTGTCCCCAACAGGGACAGCGGTCTTCTGCCTTTCGGCTGCGCTGATGTCTGCCTCTTCTTTGAGTGTCGAGATTTCTGTCCGCCCCTTTCGTTCTCTGTTCGGTTCTGCTTTATAGGCTTCTCCAACGCCTACGCGGTGTCAATCACCGGTCCCCACATCCTGCCGTTAGGCCCACGTTGAAACACCTGCAACTTCAGTCGATATCCTGTTTTCACTTTCACATCCGCCCAGGTGTCAGTTAGTCCGGAAACACATATCATAACACATGGTCTGTCTCTCTCTCTCTATATGTGTGTCTAGAAATCTTTGTAGCTTTAAACACTAAAGATGTCGCTGGAAAAAAAGAAAATAAATATGTTTTCTCTTTTAATATATAAATTTCATATTCATTTAAGTGTCAGAACCAATAATTCCATGTTAATTTCTTTTTTTTAAATGTATAGCGGGGAAAAAATCTAGTGGAACCTGAGACATTCTGTTTCGTATTGGCAGACGACATTTGATAAGCTGACATAGTCTGATTTTCGCCCCATCATGATATGGAAGATATATGGCTCTGTGGAGTACTAAAACAAACAAAAATTGCAGTCTTCTAACAACTTTAAATACAAACGTGTTGTATCCCTTCAAAACCAATTGCATTTGCTAGAAATTTCAACTTGTTTGTATCCTTTCAAAACCAATTGCATTTGCTAGAAATTTAAACTTGTTTGTATCCCTTCAAAACCAATTACATTTGCTAGAAATTCCAACTTGTTTGTATCCTTTCAAAACCAATTGCATTTGCTAGAAATTTAAACTTGTTTGTATCCCTTCAAAACCAATTGCATTTGCTAGAAATTTAAACTTGTTTGTATTCCTTCCAAACCAATTGCATTTGCTATAAATGTAAACTAGTGTCATGCCTTAATTACAAAAAACATATTTTAAAATACGTAGTGCACATGAACAGTTACTGCTTCAAAGAAGAGTTTTCTATAAATATCTTTTCATAGAAAACTATTTGCCTCGTTCCATTAATCGGACCAGCCGGTTACTGGGTCCCAAATCGTTGGTCCCGATGCGGTCCTCTTGACCGGAATCCACTGTATTTGCTAAGAGAATGTTCTGCAACCGATGGGAATAAACATCAAAATAATAACAAAAATGAGCCATACTTTTTGTTTTTAATAAAAGCATTTTTTTAATTTCAGAATTACTTTAATCCAGAGACTAACATTTAGGAAATTTTCATCGTGAATTGCAAGGACTGAAATTATATATATATAAAATACATCTTTTATAGTTTGCTTTTTGTTTCAGACTCCTGACTTGCCCTGTCCCAGTGTCCTTGTCCTGGTTCCGGTCGTATCCCTTCCAATACACGATGAGGTCTTCCCTGCTGATTCTTGCCTTACTTGTCTTGGTCTCTGCTCGACCATCACAAGCCGAAAAACTTACAAAGTAAGATTGCCTTCTTCATCTTCTTCGTCTGATGTGCTAGTATTCTAGTTTTAATTACACGCTCAAATACCTATCCATAGGTTGAATATTTGACACCATTTTGTGGATAGATAAAATATGTTTTATCATGAAGTTGACTTTGTTTTTGCAGCTAGATGTTTCACTCTGTGCATATAACACTTGATGGAACATAAAGGTATCGACACTCGTGCACGTTTTCTCGGGTTTTCTCCGTGATGGAAAGGCTTGGCATCTAACAAGACACTGTGACCCATTAGTAGAAAAGGGATTTAGCAGATAATCTTTATTTCTATGACAGGCGAAAATTAAGGTGCAAAGCGGAAGCTGTCAGAGCTTGAAGGATCTAACGGGTTAACAGCTAATGTTCAGGCGCATCCTTCGCTACTGTAAAATACGGTTGGATTTCGTGAAGGCTTCTGGTAGGAAATCAATTAAAAATATTGATTGTACGTTGATTTGCTATGGCTTGCAAAAAGTCGGTTTTATTATGAGAAATCTTTATAAACAGTCAGGTATATGGATAGATAAATAGATAGCTAAATAGGTATTAACAGAGCTAGACATGAACATATTGAGATACCGTATATGCCAGCGTATAATTCGGCCCCCAAACTAAGGTGTTAATCCAATATAAGGATATAAGGCAGCATTGTGTCCATCAGAGTGTCAAGTTCATTGGGTCTA
Organism: Architeuthis dux; assembly: GCA_006491835.1. Classification (NCBI taxonomy): domain Eukaryota; kingdom Metazoa; phylum Mollusca; class Cephalopoda; order Oegopsida; family Architeuthidae; genus Architeuthis; species Architeuthis dux. The sequence goes on along the minus strand of VCCN01000428.1, from coordinate 1,988,239 downwards.
GTGGTTCCCAACCTTTTCGAGTCTTTCCCCATTTTTGCCAATAAGATTACTAGTATTACCCCCTTCCATTTATTAAGATACAACAAAGAATAATTTCAAATAATAACTTTATTTTACGTATAATTAGACAGCTTTATACTAAGAATTTGTTTAATTTTATAATTGTATAGCTGCTGCTGTGTATTTGTTACTCAAAGAAAGCAAGCGAAAATAATTAGAACACCTCAATTGAAATTCCAATTTATTACAAAATAAATAAGAATTCTGCTATCGTATCTGTTTTTTTTTTTGGGGGGGGGGTTGCAACTAGTTTTTCGATTTGTGGGTCTATTTGTGAGAGAGCCCATCTTAAATCATTCTCAACTTGGAGCTTACTTCGAGCCTTCGACTTGATATATAGAAGTGTAGAAAACCATATCTCTAGACTGAACTTTTATTTTTACCTAATAGCCTTATTCCCAACTTGAACCAACCAATGGAACAATTGGTCTAAACAGACTAAAATAATCCATTAGGGAAAATACTTGATGCTTAAAAAATCGACTCATACGACGACATATACGGTGGATAGATAAATAGATGGGGCCTGTTTGATATGTCCCCGCCCCCCTAAACAAAACTTTTTATCTCACTAAAGCACTAGGTTGGAAAGCATTTGGTATGAATAGAGACATTCTGAAGAGCACCTTACCAATGTGCCGAAAGCGTAAAATAAAATGTGTTCTGACATTTATATTTATCTTCGCCCAGCCTTAACCATTTATAGTAGAAATTTTGCACACAGACTCTCCTCAATGAGCAAGGAAAACCGTTTTTTTTTTTTTAAAAAACCCCTCCCCTCCATCCACCTAAATAGGTTTTTAGAGGGCAGTTCAATATGCAATGGAAGTTTATGCTAAATTGGTCACTAGTTTGTACCCGCTTGTTTTTTTGAAAATTCAGACCTTTTTTAGTGATCACAGCCCAACAAAAGGCGAGAGGAGTAACTTATTCATTGATCATCCCCAATAATTTCCTTTAGAATGTTAGTCGTTGATTATTGTGGAGTGGTTGTTCGAGGTGGCCAATCTGATAGCTGCTCAGAGACTAGACTCGGCGTGCAGATTTCAATCGCCGACTGGGACAGTTTGTGTTCACTTCGCACTAATTCCCTTGGGAAAGGCATGGATCTAGCTCACCCCCTGGATAAAATAGCGCAGGGTAAAGTGAGTGACGCAACTTCGGACGCTTGTTGTCTCTTAGTCTATTTCACATATCGAACGGCCCGAGTAAGTAGTGATATGTGGAGCCTCAGCCTAAGGACGGTTAAACTCATAGCCAGCGTAAGGGAACCACTTACTTACTTTTTTGAGTATTTTTCTCCTAAACTACCAGAAAAAGGCATGGAAGTAAGAAAATAGATCGTTTCCCATTTCACAGGGCGAATAGTAGGAAATACAGCCTGATAAACAATGATGTGTGCATTCGTCCGTGTCAGTGCACTTTAATAGATAGAAATATATGAAAAGACTGGGTTAGATAGAAAGAAAGAAAGAATTAAAGAATTAAAGAAAGAATTAAACAATTAAAGAATTAAAAAAAGAATTAAAGAATTAAAGAAAGAATTAAAGAATTAAAGAATTAAAGAAAGAATTAAAGAAAGAATTAAAGAAAGAATTACAGATTTAAAGAATTAAAGAAAGAATTAAAGAAATAAAGAATTCAAAAAAGAATTAAAGAATTAAAGAATTTTTTAAATTAAAGAATTAAAGAAAGAATTGAAGAAAGAATTAAAGAAAGAATTAAAGATTTAAAGAATTAAAGAATTAAAGAATAAAGAAAGAATTAGCGAATTACAGAATTACAGAATTAAAGAATGAATTACAGAATTAAAGAAAGAATTACAGAATTAAAGAAAGAATTAAAGAAAGAATTAAAGAAAGAATTAAAGAAAGAATTACAGAATTAAAGAAAGAATTACAGAATTAAAGAACGAATTAAAGAAAGAATTACCGATTTAAAGAATTAAAGAAAGAATTAAAGAATTAAAGAAAGAATTACAGAATTAAAGAACTAAAGAATTAAAGAATTGAAGAAATAATTAAAGAATTAAAGAAAGAATTAAAGAATTAAAGAATTAAAGAAAGTTTTAAAGAATTGCAGATTTTATGTGTATATGACTGTGCTGATTACTATCGGTGAATGGAATATCGTCCAGTGTCAGTCTTTTTCTGGGCCGAACCTGGAGTGAACACCGACGTCAGTGGTAAGCATACAACTATTCCAGTTACATAAATAAATAAAAAATACAATTTAGATATTGCATATTCTATAAGGGCACAAATATACTGACTGCTAAGCAGTAAGAAGATCGTGTTCCACTGAATCTGGAAGAACTTCTTGCCTTGAAAATCAGTATTCAAAATCCTGAATTTGACCTGGGCTCTAAAAATGAATACAGGCAGCAGAGGTAAATACGAAACAGCCTGTAATTTCTTTATACTGTATTTCGTAAATTACGTCGTGTTTCCGCAGCAGTTTCTTGACGTATATCCCATTTAAATTTAGGCGAATGACTGTTTAATGTCCACAATGTTCCATAAAATGATATGACAAGCCCCTGTTCACTAAATAACGGGATTATAAGTTTGGGGCCTTTTGTAATGACTGTTATACATACTTTTAAAAGGTGACTCATAATTAGATGCTTATTCCAATCACTATCGCTTCGTTCCTTGTGAGGCAATGTAAGATCTAACTTTATTACACCAATTCGCAACACAAGCAAATAAAGCAGACATGTTAAATATTCTTTAACAGCTTGTCTCTATATATACGGATTACATGAATCATTTCTTTATTCGTATGTGGTCAAATAGAGGGATAACCACAAGATCGACAGTTCTGGTTAGAAACCGCAATATGACCGCGTTGGGGGTAATCAATTAAAAAATTGGAAAAAGGGATGATCAATGAATAAGTTGGGCATGATCACTAAAAAAGTCAGAATTTTCAACAATAAAGCGCGGACACAAACCAAGGAATCAATTTGGCATAAACGTACACTGCAAACTGACCCTCCACCAAAAAAAGAAAGTATTTACCTGGAGGGGACATTTTGAAAAAAAAAACTGACCCTCCACCAAAAAAAGAAAGTATTTACCTGGAGGGGACATTTTGAAAAAAAAAAAAAGTTTTTTTTCTTCACATAATAAGGAGTAAATATTGAAATGTTCAGCCCTCTAGCTCCATTGGTACGGTCTGTACACGTGATACATACATACAGTATCGCCAATAAATAAGTACACACCTACCACTTTTTAATAGAACGTTAATTTTCTTCTAAACCAAATATAGCAGGACAGCGGCAACGTATACATATGTTTGGCCACAGTTCCAATGCTATAGAGCTTGGTGATAAATAATACCTGATAATATCTGTTTTTATTGTGTAATGTTCCACTAGAAATAATAAAATCCTGCTATGTTTGGTTTAGAAGAAAATTAACTTTCTATAACATAGTGGTATGGGTGTACTTATTTATGGTCGATACTGTACATAGCCAGCCAGCTAGACCAACTCAAATACTGAAGAAACCTATTTTGACAGTTTTGATGACAGTTTTATTTATGCAATTCATGTATTTACACATATTTTTGTTAGTATATAATGTCAATAGAAATGCAGTAGCTGAACTACTATTCATAAAGCTTTTGGGGGACCCTCCATTGGGGCTGGGGGTTGTTTTCAAATAGCCCATTCCTCCTCCTCCCTCAGGTACACCCCTGGTCAGCACATTTTATTAGATATTCACATTGTCAATATAACTCTGATCATGTCTTCTTTTATTTTTTCAGAAAAGAGCTTATTGCAGAACTGATGAAATTACATGACAGTCATATTCCTCCTGATTTCGAAAAAGGTAGGACAAACAATTATAATCGTTGGGAACACACTATTAGAAGGATCAGGCTGTTCTCACTTTTTGAATTTAATTGAAGAAATATATGTGTGCGTGCAACGGGATTACTCAACAACTGGAATTATATGAAGTTTACATGCGCCAGATATATTGGTCAGTACACAAGGCAGTGCAGTGTAGAGTTTGAAGTTGTCAGCGGTTCTCGGGAAATCTAATTTTAAAAAAATAAAGATTACACATATGCCTTCATAGTTTGTATAAATTATCTCCCTTAACCTTCGCTCTTTAACAGTTTGTATTCAAAATTATTTTACATTATAATTACGGCAGGCTGCACCACACACCATAAAGTCCGACCCCTTCCAAACATGCACCTCTGGAACGGGCATTGCTCTAGTTAATACTAATTTTAGTCTGGAGAAGCTTTGTTTCTCAATAGACTATTCAGGCAATTGCATTTTCTCTTTTTCAATTACGTTTCTGACTAAGAATTATATTTATAATAATAAGCCAAAATTCTGTGTTCGTATAATTTTTTTATTCTTAAATTTTCTGAAGATTCTTAAGATTGCTAAATGCTTAAATATTGATTTCTTACTACTCTAAAGAACAGAAACCATTAAAAAATACGATAAAGTTTTAAACTAAATGTTTTAACCCTGCCAACCATTCAGTTCTGACAAAACACTAAACCTTGCAATGTTATACGGTTCTCTACTTTTAACAAAAACATTGGCAAAGAAATGTATTTATTTATTTTTTAGTGGATAAAGTATTGTAAATCATTATTAACAATTTTTTCTTCATTTTTATGCTACTATTTACCTTCATCCTAATATTTTTATTGCTGAAACACATTGGCATTTGTGATTTGCCTTAAATGGAAGCATTCATTACTTTACTTTATAGATTAGCAATTTTTGAATAAATCTTTCTTATTTCTTTCTATGAACTTGAATTTTTCTTCAGCGCTTACAAAAGCGCTAACCTGTCAAAACAATAGGAAAGTTCTATAGCTCAACATTAGATCTAGCTTTCAGATGCCAAACTGTCATCGTTTGCTTGGCCTATGGTCTAGTGTAGTGTTTCTTTTAGAGCATATATGTCACCACCTCGCAAAGTCAGTCGAAAATGATATATTGAAAATTAAATTTCAATATTCTTTTTAAAAGTTCAAGCACCTCTATTATAACAGAAAATATAGTCGTACAAACGAAAAATGCAAAATACGCCAAACAAAATAAAAAGACAAGCGAACTGAATCCTGGCATGGATTTTTAATTTGATTGGCGTATTTTTAAATTTGGTGGCCGTATTTTGAATTTGCTTTACTTTTTATTAGCTCGAAAAAAGTTTTCTTGTTTCGTGTTTTGTATTTATTATTTCTTTCTTTTTCTTCCAGATTATCCAACAAAAGTCAACGTTCAGATCTATGTCAACAGCATAGATTCGGTTTCAGAACAAAATATGGTGAGTGTGATTTGGACATATAAATAACCTAAAGACTGCGGAAGCAGATTCGCTTGATAATTTCATCAAAGAAACATTATAATGTTCGCAAGCATAGAAATTGTCTTTGCCTACGACGAAATTTGAATTGCGAGTTGATATCTTTGGATTGAAAGGTTCAACTATTGCAGATCCGATCTCAGCAGAATATGTAATATCAAAGTTAATGATAACTATTAGAAACCGTCAATCAAAACTGTCAACATAGGTTTCTTCAGTTTTTAAGTGAGTATGGCTGGCTATGTGTGTATCATGCGTACAGGCCGCACCAATGGAGCTAGAAGGCTGAAAATTTAAACATTTACTCCTTATTATTTTAAGAGAAAAATCAGAGTATATATTAGATCATTTTAAGAACATTGCTCACATGAAGATTCACGAAGAAGTGTGAAACAAATTTGTCATTAGGATTCCATAAACATATTATATCATCATCATTATCATCATCATCATCATCATCATCATCATCATCATCAGCCGTTATATGTCCACTGCTGGACAAAGGTCTTTCCCATCTCCTTCCATGACTGCCTATTTTGTGCTAAACTCTGCCAGGTCTTATTGGCAAACTTTTCTATCTCGTCGCACCATCTTGCGTCTGGTCTTTTCCTACTTCGTTTACTGTCCTATGGGCACCAATTGGTTAGTCTTTTCCCCCCTCTATTGTCATATCTCCTTGTTAGTTGGCCAGCCCATCTCCATTTTTGCTGCTTAATTAGTTGTATAATATCCATCACTCTCTATCTGATCCATGTTGATCCTTTTCTATCTCTTAGAGTTTTCCCTAGCATTGCTCTTTCCATGGCTCTCTGTGCTATTCTGAGTTGGTTAATTTCGTTTCGCATCCATAAGTCATGGTTGGTATTATGCAGCCGTTGTATACTTTACGCTTTAGGCATATTGGCAAGGTGCTCTTCAGAATGTATCTATTCATACCAAATGCTTTCCAACCTATCGTTATGCGTCCTTTTATTTCGCAGTCATGGTCTTTCTCTAGCTTTATTACCTGACCTAGGTAGATGTATTCATCGACCTCTTCTAGAATCTCACCTTCTATCTTTATGACCTTTTTGGGGGACTTTATCGTTGAACATTACTTTTGTCTTTGTTCTGTTCATCTTTAAGCCTACCTTTTTACTATCCCCATTTAGATCGGTTAGCATGTTTTGTAATTATTAGGGTGCTTCCGACATAGAGTGATAGAGCGGTAGTTACTACGGTCGTGCTTGTCTCTTTTCTCATGGAGTAGGATTACTATTCATAGACAGAAGTTTTTGGGAACTCATTGTGAATAGCTGTGCTAGTCCTTTGTACAATGTCTCTCCTGCATCTTCTAGAAGGTCTGTCGTTGTGCCATCCTCGCCTGGGGCTTTACCGAGTTTTATATTTCGTAATGTGGACACTACTTCGCCTACCGTTATGTCTAGGATATCACTAGTATCTATAGGATTATTAGTTTGTGGTATTTGTATTTTGGAGGCGTACACATTTGCACAGTATTCTTCTGTTAATCATGAGAGACTGTAATGCTAAGGTAGGCCAAGGAGAATCCATTGTAGGAAAATACGGAATAGGCCAGAGAAATGAGAGAGGTGACATGCTACTAAATTTCTCAGAGAGATACGGCTTATAGATAACTAATACATTCTTTCAAAAACGGGAAGGCCGAAAGTGGAATTGGAAAAGCCCAAATAGCATAACAAAAAACGAAATTGATTTCATACTAACTGACAAGATAAATAACATTAAAGACGTTACCGTTATAAACAAAGTAGACATAGGAAACGATCATAGAATGGTAGCGTGCAGAACTAGATTTAACTTTAAAACTGGAAGGAATAAAATGATTCTTAAGAAGAGATGCCCAAATAAGATAGAGATAGAGAACATTAGCAACTTCAGGGTTGCGATAGAGAACCGATTTCAAGGACAGTGACCTAGAGGAAAAGAGTAATAGTCCGACAAATATAATTAAGGAAG
>VCCN01000428.1:1899324-1912055 GCA_006491835.1 Architeuthis dux | reverse complement strand
ACAAAAACAGCAAAACAAATGTTAAAAAATGTTGAAAAATCCGATAGTCCGGTTCCGATTTGGGATAAACTGAGCAGATAAAAGCATTTTAGAATAGAATTTACAAGGAAGTAACCGAACTACTTGAAAGCCATAATTTCATACGACGGATGGAAAGTAAGGGTCCAGTTCAGCAGTATAATTACATCATAACACCCCCCCCCGCCCCGGCGCGCAAAAGAAAATATTTTGTTCTGGAAAAATGATGTTAAAAAAAAATAGTGTCGTAAGAATATGAAGTCATGTAAAAAACAATCTTTCGAGGAACAGGTGTCGTCAGAATAAATGACATGCTTTCACTCGCTGAACGTAAACAGAGGATTTAGTTCAGCACAGTGTCGCCAACTCAAAAAATATTTTCGCGCTAGTTTGACTGCCGAAAAGCACTTAAAAAAGCGTTAAAAATACGTTAAAAAAGGCGCTAAAAGAACCCGCTAAATTTTTTTAAATAGTCAGAAATGGCTAAAACCACCAAAAAGACGCTAACAATGGTCAAAAATAGCCAGAAAATGGCCAAAATCTTTTAGGCGAGAACGCGCTAATTTAGCGCTTTTTGCACTGCCAAAACAAGAAACGCGCTAAATCTAGCGCAAAAAGCACTAAATTGGCAACACTAGTTCAGCGTTATAGTCATAGTAAATATTTCTTAAATGACATTATTTCTGGGAAACGAAGTCTTGCCACAATAGTTTAAAAGATCAGAATACTGCACGAGCATCACCTCTCCCAAAATAAAATAAAAAAACAAATAAATAAAGAGAGAAAGGGTAACATTTTAAGAAAATGTGATCACATGATCGGAAATTCTGTTTATTTACTTTCAGTTTGGTAGAAAAAGATTTGCATCGAGCAAGTTGTTTACCATCAAGTTTTACAAGCGGTAATTTTTTAAATTCTTTCTTTACATTTTTTCTTTCAATTTCAAAAAAAAAATATCTCCTTGCTTATTTTCCAATTGATTATTTATTTCGATAACTGTGACTGTAAAGATTAACTATTCAAAAGCGAAGAAAATACTGGACTAAAAATGCCAGTTTAGTTTTTTAGTTTCAGTTTTTAGGTATAGATCTATAGCGTAGATATACTTAAGAAAGATTGAAGAAAAATTTGATATAAAAATTATTTGTCTATAGAATTGGACATATTTTTAAACTGAAAGTAAATAAGCCAAAAATGTAATTGTTTAAAACATTAAAAAGTCATTTTTCTTTTAATCAAATTAATCTGCAATGATGAGCCTTGATCACCTCACCTTGATCTATGTAACGTCGTACAAGTGTAAAACAAAGTCTTTTCTTCAATCAAAAGACATGGACAACATTTCTTTAAAATAAAAAAGACTTGAAAGAAGTTAAAGTTAACATGACGACAATTTATTTACAACAAAACATAAACAGTGCACTTTTTTCATACTAAAAAACGGATAATAACAATTGGTTATTTCATTGGTTACTTCAGGTAAAGAGAATTAATTTTTATCTTTAAGATGACAAATCCGTTTTTTTCTTTTCTTTTTCTTCTTGTTACTAAGTTCTGCGCGAACTATTTCCGCGGAAGTACTCACAAGTTTTCATGGAAAAGGAAGAAAACTGAAAGTAAATAGGCCGAGAAATTCGTCAAAATAAAATGTTAAATAATCTTTTTAAAGGAATTTCTTTCTTTTGGTTTACAAACATTCACTTTGACCTAAAAAGAAAAAAGTTATCAAAATATTGTTTGGCAAAAGAGAAAAAATATTAATTTAATTAAAAAAAAAATATTACATCTTTTTCTCGAGAGACTCTACTAGAGAAAAAGATTTTTTTTTTTTAGTTCTGAGTGAGAAAGAGACTAGTCTAGACGAAAAAGTAGGTTCACAGCATTCCAAGTGATTTCTTTTTCGCTACCTGTTTTTTCTTAACCCTTGAAGTGTCTATTTTATGATTGTGCTTGTTCTCAAGCTGACATAATGTCCCCTGATGTTCATGTTTAACCATATATGACACATATAGTGCGTTTCTGAACCCGAACACTGGAAAGATAGAAGATTGCATAACTTGTGGTGTAAACAACATACAGAGACAAATGAACACATTTTTCCGTACAATTCTTACACGAGGGATTCAGGGAAATGGTTATTATTAAGAGAAAGAGAATTTCCTCAGCCTTCCAACAGTGTATGTTCACAATTTGTATATGTTGGGTTTAAAAAGTTACATCCCAAGGCGTACAGCTAGGTATTTAGTGATTTACATGGAATTTTAACTTCATAGTCCATATTCTATGGATTTTGAAATTAATACGCCATAGGAAGATGCAGAAAAATAGATGGATAGATAGCAAGACAGATAAATAATTAGATAGATAGACCGATAAATAGAAAGATTGTCTCGGTGTAGAAAATGTCATTTAAGTGCATAGAAATAAGAATTCTGCCTTATCACGCCATCGCTGTATGATTGACAGGTCAACATTTGGAATTTCAAAATAATGGCTATTGGAATGTTAACACGTTAAATAGGAATTTACAATTGGTAAACAATGACAGTGGCTACATAACATGCTGCCACATAATACGATTAATGTCATGCGTTTGTAATTAAAAAATATGTGTTAGTTAAATAATTTCAGGTATAAATATAGGAGACAAATGAACTCAGGGGGCAGTTGAAATGGAGGGTGATATGCTGTATCAGCATATACCTACATCTCAATTTCCAGTTTTTTTGTGTGTTCAATATCTATTAATGGAGACTGTAACATATACCTAGCCCCCAAATTCCAACCTTACCTTATACCTAAACCCATTTCCATCACTGGTTCTAATAGAGCATTGAAGTTTTGTTTAATGACATCGCAAATTTTGAATTTTAGTTATTTGCAATCCTGCATGGTCCATGGTAGCTTTATAAGCCACTGCCAATTCCCTTTATTCATAACTATCAAAAATAATATAACAAAAACGTATATTTACCTGATTGCAGAGAAATTGACATCCACATCCCCACGCCTGATGGCTCCAGCACACGGGCCCCACCCTCCCACTACTCATTTTCTTCTACTTTGTATTGTACATTTCCTTAAAGTTTTTCAAAGAGGTTTTCTATTGTTGACAAGTTTTGTGCAGGTATTATGTACTGTCTGCCTGTAGCAGTTGGTGTAGGTGCAGCAATAGTCATCAGGATATGCTGCTCTGAAACCCAGCAACAGTCTTGTGCGTATGAAACTGTCTCTGGTCCATGATGATGCATAAATGTGATATATGCATCTTTTTGTTCTTCACAAATTTTGCAAATGTTTCCAATCCATGAGAAACCCTCAAAAACATGCCACATATTGGCCTGGCTGCACTTTTAACTCTCTGTAGATCTATTTGCTATGAAAGAACGCTAACTTCAATCTGTTCTCCATTTACGGCAACTGTATGTCCTTGTTGGATTAAGGTTAGTTATGGTAAACTGAATGGCTTGGTATGTTGGGTTAGACTAACTAACCGTGAATGATTCTGAGAACTTACTAAAGACCTCACTGGAATATATCGCACCTTTGATAAAATGTTCAACCTAAATCTTTGTATTTGGTGACATCACTGGGAAGACAACTGTCTTGAGACTGCATACTTCGATCTTCTAATCCTCACCCATATTCGGGTAGGCAGCATATTCAATGTTTAAGGGTCAACCTATGAAATGAGGTGAGTAATCTCTTGAGGAATTGTGTGCCCGGTCATCTAAAGGTGACTTTTATTTATATAAAATACATGGTTGACAAAATTGCTGTTTTGTTTGCTATCTCTTTTTCCATTAAATAAAAATATTTTGTTTTATTTTTCTAAAAGACATCTGAGGTTTCCAATTCTCCATTGTTCTGATATCTCTAATGTTTATACAAGGAGATATCTACCAGATGGTCTCTCTGGGCCAAGTTTCTATTTGACTAACGAATATTCCTTCTAAAATTTGCTATCTCACCTAAGAATTGAATATTCAAGCCAGCTCCAAACACGAAATGTATTTTATAAAATCTAACCTGAGAAAGTAGAGGAGGGTGGGGGGTGGAGGTTCCATCTTGTCACAGTAAATTTCATGTTTAAACATATTTTGCCTAGTAAGTTCACCTCTTTTATCCTTACTACTAATTAAAGATAAATAAGAACTGTGCAAATAAATGAAATTCCAAATTCACAATGTCATTAAACAAAATGCTCTATTAGGACCAGTGATTGAAATGGGTTTCAGGAACTAGGTATAAGGTAAGGTTGGAATTTGGGGGCTAGGTATATGTTAGTCTCCATTAATAGACAATGAACATACAAAAAACGTGGAAATTAGGATGTAGGTATATTCTGTATCCACGCATGCACCCCCTCCATTTTAACCACTGATTAGAACATGAAAGAATCAAGACACCAACTTGGAAATCTAGCACTAAGTATTTTAAACATTGCTCGTTGCAGTGGTTCTTGGTAGAAAATTGTGCAGATTGTTCTACATGTACATTTTTGCCTTTAAAAATGGTGCATTTTTGTCGTTTTTTAATTCAAGCCATTTTTGAGACCTTATATCTCAGGATCTAGAAAATCTAGAAAGATCCAGATTGTAACATTTTGTAGTGCATTGATATCACTTTGTTCCTTGCCAGACAGAGCACACAAAGTTAGCTATGTCCTGAGTAATGATTACTTAAGAATGGCTTCTCAGAAATACCAATGAAATTTGGAGCCTACTTTGACATCATTTTTTTAAAAAGCTTCTAGAGCTAGGCTGATAACATTTTAAAAATCTACATATAAAGGTGACCCTGAGAACAAATTTCCAGGGCAGTAGACGTTCCTGTTGTGGAATGGTTGCTAGTTGAAAATGGAAAAAAAGATTTGGTTGTCGTCGCTTCGACCAAAGTAGTCCTTGTTCTTGGATCCATAGTGACTGAACAAGTAAAGATATTGAGCTAAAATTTTACAGGACTTCATTTCAAACCCAAATGAACATCTGAGCAAAGTTATCTGAGATGGTCAAGTGGGGACCACTGGTCTACTTGACATGGAATGACCCATGTGTATATATCTCCTTCTTGAATTAAATCCACAATCCATAGACTTTGGCCTATCAAGTATACTTGAAATTTCCTTGTCAAATGCTGAAATACCAATATATTAATTACTTTTATGGTAAAATAAAGTGTATTTATGAATGCCTCATGTCTGAAAGCCGTAATTTAGCCTTTTAAAGTACTCAGATATGTCAATTGGGATGTTATGATATACTACCACGGAAGGTCATTTCTGGACCAAACACCTGTGCGGAAGTGAAAATGACCTGAGGACCTTAGGAAATATGTATATTCGTGGGTGTCCAAAAAACAGGATGTGAAAACCGGAAATGATGTAGTATAACGGCGGTTATACTTCTTCTCCTGGTCGTCAAGAGAAAGAGATGTTGAGAGAGAGAGGACAAGAGATAGTTTCAGATAAAGAGAGATGATCATTTCTTCCGGGGCTGCGATGATGATGATGATGATGATGACGACTCTCTGTCCGGGTCTGCTGACAGGAGCTGATCTTTCTGTGGAGGGAAATTCATTTCAGGCAAAAACGTGTGTGGAGAGAAAATACAACAAAATTCACGGATCTTCAATTTGAAATCTGGGGTTTTATTTCTGCATATGCAGGTTCATTTTTGGGCCGGTCTGCGGATTTCATCGAGGTACAGAAATTCTGTTGCATTTCGTTTTCTAACTGAGTTGGTCACTTTTCAGAGTTATTACTACGAAAATCAAGGATTTCCTGCCTGTTCAACCCAGCTGGGTGGAAGAATCCATTTTGTCTCTGACCTGTCGCTCCAGATTCAAATCTCAAACTGGTCAACGTTTCTAACCGGCTCTCTCTCACCCCCCCCCTGACGGGGAAGCGGACCTCCTGGTCGACCCTGTTGCTAGTCGCTTCAGCTCCCAACCCCAACTGCTTGCTAACCGTTTCAATCTACCCCTTATAACTGCTACTCGTCATACGATCCCTCCTATTTTCAAATCTTCAACGGTTTCCGGTAACTCGATCTGTCCCGTCACGTACACAGTTTAACACAGATTTCAAATCTGGCCAGTTCCCAACCGCTACCGATAACATGATCTGGGTGTATTTCGTTACAATGACACAAGAGTGGGCGTTCGAAATCCCATAAAGCTCAGAGCCGAGAAGAAGCTCAAGACAGACAGAGACCCAAAAGCAGAGGACAGAGACCCAGGCAGGCCGCCTAGGGCTTGGAAGGCATAAGACCAAGTTACCCTGTTGGGAACGGTCTCTTGGGCACACCTTATCTCTCTCCCACTCTTCATTCTCCGGCCGACAAAATGTATCTTAAGAAATAAAAAATATGTTCACATATTTTTACAAACAACTTTCGAGTCTTCTTTCTTTCCTGGAGCCAACGGATCTTCACCCCACTATACAACAGGAAGACGAGATATGACATTCTGGGGTTTTTTTCTGTGCACTGGCAGCCGTTTTGTTTAATGCAAATGAGGTAGTTCTTCCCAACTTTTTTTTACTTGGGAACATCTTTTTACTGAAAGAGAACGTCCCAAGGAACATTTTGGTACCCTACTCATAGGATCGTGGGGGTGCAGGGTAGGCCCTGCATGGACCCTGTGTAAACGTCATCACCTTCTTGGAGGTTGGCGACAAACGTTCAACGACAGTTGGTTGGTTTCATCACTCATCACTTGCAGATGGTGTCAGGGCGCACGATTTGTCCAGCCTTCGGGAAGACCAATGTTGGTCTCTGGAAAGAATTGGCGTAACGTAACGAAGGATCGAGACAAAGATAATTTTTCTTGTTTATTCATAATTCTACAGAAAGCTTTGTCACACACAGATATTCCCATAAAATCAAGGCAACTTCGGAGATGACTGCTCAGTCCGTATCTGTGGGACACTCTGTTTTTCCTCCACTCTGTCAGCCTCATTTATAGTGTGGTTGTTTATAATTTCTAAAGGCTAAATTAATTCATCTTGTTTAGTCTGCATATTTTGAACTTTGGCTATCTTGAATTCACCCGTGCTCGTTTATTAAAGAGATTTCTATTTTTAGGTATTTTCCGTCAATGTTTTGACTCGTACTTCCTTTTCTGAGTTACACTTTGATGTTATCAAAAGTACCCTGTTGTTTACCAAAAGTGTCAAGTCGATTGTTTTAGTTAGTGTCAATCTGTATATTTTGAACTTCCGATATTTTCTTTTTGTTTATCTATCTATCTATTTTCATTTATGCACCCCTTCGCTATGGTACACCTCGACTAATATGCAAAGACAAATGAACACATTTTTCCATACAACTCTGACCCTAAAATTGAGATTATGTATATCGAGTTGTTTTAATTAGTATGAAATGAATCATATGTATACATAGGGGCTGATCCAGGATTTTGAGAAGGGGGCAGGGTCCAAATTTTATTCGCTTTTCTGCAGTGTTGGAGAATAGGCAAAGAAAGGAGTGATTGAATTCTGGAGCAGATCCATGAACAATTACCTCCTCTACATCATAGTTATATGTCCAAGGCTTTGTGTTACATTGATTTCTCTTTAAGCTTCTTCATATATGAATCAAAGAATATATGCAACAGTCGAAATTTAAACAGTTAACTACCCCGTCTCTGATCTATCCACTAAGTGATTTCAATGATGTTTATGGTTACTGACAGTGGCGTTAACAAAGGTATGCACTCTCTGAGTGCTTTCTAGTTGAACAATGGATATAATAATTTTTTGTTTTTAAGATTAATTTATGATTACTTGGGATTATTTGGATTTTTTATTTATAAAATTTCTTTATCTAGATATTTATTTAGAAAAAAATGTTAATTGGTCTTGGCCTAAGCAGCCATCCACCACCAACACCACCACCACCAACACCACCCTGTTTAGGCCAAGACCGATTAACATTTAACATGGATTTCAAGCAGCTTCTGTCAGAACTTTTTCTTGGAATAGAATGTAAAGAAAACCATGTGTTTGAGGCTGGTTGGTACATTGTAAGCTGGTCTACTTGGTACGCTGTAATTGTATGCAATTGAGGCAGAGGAAAAACAAAAAGCCTGCAAAATTACAAAACAAACTTCAAACAAGTCATTGGTGTTGTCATTCTTTTCTTATTGTTCTTTTTTTCCATCTTCCACCTTATTAAAATGTCTCATTGAGGTCCTCTCGCATATGATTCCAATTGTCCTACCCGGTGGTGATTATATTCCTAAAATATTACTTTTTACTTTCTTCTGTCTGGTTTCAAATTTTATATTTCTCAATCCCCAACCAACTATCCCTATTGGTGGGATAGGTTTGTACATTTTTTTCCAAATGTTTAAATGATGATATAATAAACCTGACAAATGTTTCAGATTTAAATGACCCATCCAAAGGAAGTGTCTTTTCCATAGTAACTTTTGGTCATATTTGTGTTTTAATGAATTAATTTCACAGGAAGTTACAGCGATCTAAGTGAAAAGCATGTACCAACTAGCCCCGGTCTAGTATCGGTCTAAATATTCAATTTTAGTATACTTTTAGTTTGTGCTCATTATTTTCCCACAAAGCCTTTTAAAATGTTTTTTTAAATTCTATTGATATATATTTTTTTAATTTTCATTTCAGTTTGTTTTGAAAATACTGAGTACAGTAAGTCTGAGACAATTATGGAAGACACAGAAGAGCAAGATGATATGAAATCAGAGATGATACAAGTCTCTTCCTCTATTTCATCTTTTCTGGAAGCCAATGGTGATATTGCAATGTCTGCTTTTAGAAATGCATTCAAAGAAAGGCTATATTTGTCAGTGAGCAGAAAAGAGCAGATTTTTGTTAAGGGTTCTAAAAATGCTATTGACAAGCTGAGAATTATTTTAATGAATGAACCTTTGGAAATATCTCATTCTTATAAGGTGAAGTCTTGGTTAACCGAAAACAGTGCATCTTGGCAGGCTTTCATCAATTCTTTGACAGTGGAATATCTCTGTGCCATTTACACTGAAACAGATTTCTCCAAGTCATATTTTCTCATAGCCCCACATCACAAGAAACAGGTATCTGCCAAGTTCATAGATTTTCTATTACCCAAAGAGATTAACGCACTTCCAGAAGATAAGAACCCTGAGAAATCTTCAGCTGCCATTGTGTACCAACCCTATGTGGATTATCTAAAAAGTAATGAAGAAATAGCATCCACAGCATCTACTGACACACCACTTATCAAAATGGATACAAGCAAAGAATACCTGAAATCTAGTCTGGAAATGGTTACCAGCCAAACTTGTTTACTTAATGCAGCTCAAGCAAAATTGTTTACAGCCTTTGGAGATGAAATATTGCGTAATATTCAAAGAAATTACCAGGTAATAGGAAATGTATTTCAATCAGATTCATCAATGGTTCTTAGTCATCAAACAGATCTGATCTGTATTGTTTGTTCAGAACCTGATTACTGTCCCGTTGACAACTACATTAGTTTGAAATGTGTTTTTTCAAACAGTCAAACAGGTAGGTTTTTAAAATTTCTGCAATATTTCATTTTTCATATTATTTTTCTGACGTATTTTATATAAATTTACAGAAATATTTTTTTGAAGACTTTCGTAAAAGTGAAAATTATAAACATTTTATAGCACTTACGACCTAAGCTCTGTTACACTTTAATAGTCAATATTTCATTAAACCTGGAGGTGGGTGTTAAAGAATCTGTGAAAAGATTATCATAAACTATATTGAATATGAATACAAGCCGCAAAACTGTTACATGGATTACTGCGCACATATCTGGGCAAGCTCCTCTCATCCACACTCGGTAGAGTACAGAAGCGAATGCGTGGACTAGTGGGTGATGAGCTTTTCTCCACACTCCAACTACTGTCTCATCATCGTAATCTTGCATGTTTGGCACTTTTCTACCGTTACTTCCATGAAAAGTGTTCAGATGAACTACATTCCCTAGTCCTTCCTGTATGTGAATTTTCAGTTAAAACTCGGTCTACAATTAAGGCACATCCATTTTTTTTAGTTATTTCAAGGACTCACCATGAGTTACATAAGTAAAGGAAGAGAGGAATAATATGAAATATAGGCTTCGCCTATGGAGCCGAGCCATATATATACTTTGTATAGACGCCTCATCAGCTGACCTTAGGGTCTTCAGTTACCAGATGACTGAGAAGATATAGTTTTAAACCGTTATTACCTCCCTACAAAATATTTGCCCAAGTAACGATTAATAGGATTAATTTTTTATGGGCCTCTGGCCTCCTAAGGGAAAGAGAATGTGTTCAGACGAAAAGAAGACGTTCTGAAAACAGTATAAATAAAAACTTTTGGAAAAATTCTGAGGGTCTTCCAGGGTCTTCTGGAAGACCCCCTAGATGAGCCCCAGTATGTATATATATATGGGTCATTCCATGTCAAGTGGACCAGTGGTCCCCACTCGACCATCTCCGATTTTGCTCACATGTTCATTTAAGTTTGAAATGAAGTCCTGTAAAATTTTAGCTCAATATCTTTACTCGTTCAGTCACTATGAATCCAAGAACGACTACTTTGTTCGAAGCTACGATGACCAAATCTTTTTTTCCATTTTCAACTAGCAACCATTCCACAACAGGAACGTCTACTGCCCTGGAAATTTGTTCTCAGGGTCAACTTTATATGTAGACTTTGAAAATGTTATCAGCCTAGCTCTAGAAAGCATCATTTTTTCAGAAAAAGATGACAAAGTGAGCTCCAAATTTCATTGGTATTTCTGAGAAGCCATTTTTAAGTAATCATTACTCAGGACCCAGCCTGTGTGCTCTGTCTGGCAAGGATGAAAGTGATGTCAATGCACTACAAAATGTTACAATCTGGACCTTTCTAGCTTTTCTAGATCCTGAGATATAAGGTCTCAAATATGACCCTATTTAAAAAACAACAAAAATGCACTATTTTTAAAGGCAAAAATGTACATGTGGAACAATCTGCACAATTTTCTACCAAGAACCACTAAAAAGAGCAATGTTTAAAATACTTGAGGCTAGATTTTCAAGTTGGTGTCTTGATTCTTTCATGTTCTAATCAGTGGTTGAAATGGGTGGGGTATGTGGGATACAGAATATACCTACATCCTAATTTCCACATTTTTTGTATGTTCAATGTCTATTAATGGAGACTTTAACATAAACCTAGCCCCATAATTCCAACCTTACCTTATACCTAGTTCCTGAAACCCATTTCAATCACTGGTCCTAATAGAGCATTATGTTTAATGACATTGTGAATTTGGAATTTCATTTATTTGCACAGTTCTTATTTATCTTTAATTAGTAGTAAGGATAAAAGAGGTGAACTTAGTAGGCAAAATACGTTTAAACATGAAATTTACTGTGACAAGATGGTAAGTAGACCCTTAAACATTAAATATGTTGCCTACCCGAATATGGGAGAGGATTGGGATCTGATTGAAGTATGCAGTCTCAAGGCAGCTGTCTCACCAGTGATGTCACCAAATACAGAGATCTGGGTTGGGACATTTTACCAAAGGTGCAATATATTCCAGTGAGGTCCGCCCCCTTTAGTAAGTTCTCAGAATCATTCACTGTGAAGAGAGTTAAGCTCTGAGAACAGTTAGTCTACTAGAATAGATTGCCTTAGAGGAAATCCAACATACCAAGCCATTCAGTTTACCATAACTAACCTTAATCCAACAAGGACATACAGTTGCTGGAACTCGGAAAAATCATCATTTTGTTCACGTAAATGAAGAACAGATTCAAGTTAGCCGAGTTTTATGAAACAAGTTCTTTCGTAGCAAATGTTGGGATCTACAGTCACATTGATAGAAGAGAGTTAAAAGTGCAACCAGGCCAATATGTGGCATGTTTTTGAGGCTTTCTGATGGATGGGAAACATTTGCAAAATTTGTGAAGAACAAAAAGATGCATATATCACATTTATTCATCATCATGAGCCAAAGAGACTGTTTCCCTGGCCATCCACACAAGATTGTTGCTGCACCTACACCAACTGCTACAGGCAGGCAGTACATAATACCTGCACAAACCTTGTCAACAATAGAAATGTACAATACTAGAAAGTAGAAGAAAATGAGTAGAGGGAGGGTGGGACCTGTGTAGGTAAATATGCATTTTTGTTATAATATTATCTTTGATAGTTATGAATAAAGGGAATTTGCAGTGGCTTATAAGCCACCATGGAACATGTAGGATTGCAAATAAAGAAAATTCAAAATTTGCGATGTCATTAAACAAAACTTCAATGCTCTATTAGAACCGGTGATGGAAATGGGTTTAGGTATAAGGTAAGGTTGGAATTTGGGGGCTAGGTAGATGCTAAAGTTTCTATTAATAGACACTGAACATACATACAAAAAACCTGGAAATTGAGATGTAGGTATATGCTGTATCCCCGCATACCCCAAACTTGTTTTTAAATAGTGCCAAAATTGATAGCATTGCTTAGTTTTAAATGTGTTCAACAACTAACATCTGAAACCCCCTTCTAACAAATATTGCATTCGCCCATCAATTGCCTTGCATGCCAACTAAGCAACGCTATCAATTTTGGCACTATTTAAAAACAGTGCAAATAATAACATTTCATGAACTTGAAAATGACTGAACACAAGTCGAAAGTGCTCGTTCTGATATATTGTTTGGACATTATTTATATAATTTGAATCCGAACA
>VCCN01000428.1:1886457-1897445 GCA_006491835.1 Architeuthis dux | reverse complement strand
TAATTGGAGATGCCCAAAGAGGCATAATAAAATAATAATAAATTAATAACAAGTATGTTTTGAAACTATAAAGCATAGATGTGTGTATGTGAGTGCGCATGTATATACATATATGATAATTATAAAGACATTTAGTTGAGAACCTATATTTCAACTAATAAATGTTTTTATAATTATCATATTCTGTCGGATATAAAAATTATCCATCATTTGATTTCATACTGTCGGCATAGAGAACCACATTATATTCGTGCCTAAATATGAACGTCAAAGTAGAGAGCAAAGTTTAGGATTAAAAGACTCCTGCCTAGCATGAGAACTTAGTTAGCTCAGTTGGTAGAGCAGAACCTGCGTATAAGGTTGCTTCCAGCATGGATGCGGCTTCGATCCCCACACAGAGCTTGTTTCTTTATTCACATTTACGATTTAGGCTGCTCATTTAGCAGTTGTTCACTCTGCACCTGGCAAATATAGGTTCTCAACTAATAAATGTCTTTATAATTATCATATTCTGTCAGATATAAAAATTATCCATCAATTGATTTCATATACATATATGTAGATAAGTAAATAAGTCCATAGCCCAATAATAAAAAAAAAAACAATTATTTTACATACCAAATATCTATTTTTCAACATAATTTCCTTCCTCATCAATGCACTTAATTCAGTGGCAGGGGCAGATCCAGATGGTCTTCCAGGGTCTTCTGGAAGGCCCACAGAATTTTTCCAAATTTTTTTATTTATACTTCTTTCTAAGCGTTTTAAATCTTTTCGTCACAACACATGACAACCTTCCAGACCCTCAGAATTTTTCTGAAAATTTGTATTTATCTTAATTTGAGTAGCTGATATGCCCTGAAACACAATTTTAGCCAGTCTTTGATACATAATTTTCAAAATTTTCTGAGGGAAGACGCTCAGATCAATAGGCTGGATCCACCTGAGTGGTGAATATTAATAGTATCATATTTGTTCACTTAGTTCATGTTTTCATAATTAACAACCAGATGTTTTATACAACGATATTGGATTTATTTTTAATTTTAATTTATTCTAATTATTGGATGAAGTATTGTAACACTATTATTAATTTTGACTAGTATTTATCTTCATCTTAATTTTTAATAGTTTTTATCAAAACTGACTTTGGACCATAATCCTACGGCAACGAGTAAATAGCATAATCGGAAATAAAGAATAAGCCCACAGTGAGAATCGAACTCACACCCACTAGCCAGAGTGAGTCAAGTATATGACTGGCTGCTTTTAACCATTTAGTTGTGATAAAAAGCAGCTAAAAATTAAGATGAAGATAAAAACTAGTCAAAATTAATAATAAGATGTTTTATTTCTTGCTTTATTTCTTTTGTAGAATATACAGTTGCAAAGAAATTTCCATCCGGGGCCAAGATATGGAAAGGTGAAACCTGGAATCTAC
This sequence comes from Architeuthis dux, assembly GCA_006491835.1. Lineage (NCBI taxonomy): Eukaryota > Metazoa > Mollusca > Cephalopoda > Oegopsida > Architeuthidae > Architeuthis > Architeuthis dux. The sequence goes on along the minus strand of VCCN01000428.1, from coordinate 1,896,004 downwards.
CATTTAACCATAGACTTCATGTTGAGCTTCCTTTAATGCAAATAGATGACATGATAGTTAATTTCAAGACTGCTCTTGAAGAATGCTTCCAGATTTTGAATAGTAATAACTGCTTTAGTTCTAAAATCACTGGAATTCACTTAACAGTTAGAAATCACAAAGAACTGAACCAGTTCTGCAGTGACCTTGTTGCAGCATTACAATCATTTGACCAGATGCATCTATCTGATTCTTCAAACAAATGCATAGCTCTTATAGTAGACAACCCTGAAATTCTAATAAAAATTACAGACACCATTTCAGAGTTGAACAACAGCAAAACTGAAGGAATGCAAGGTAACTATTAAACATGCAATTTTTAATGATTTTTAACTATGTTTTTTTAATAATTTTTAACCATGTTTTTTTAATGATTTTTAACCATGTTTTTTTAAATATTTTATTTAAAACTGTTTACATCATTATTAATCTTGTTAAAGTTCAAATAGTTCTTCAGACGATTGAACTCCTTCTTGTTGTTTGTGTTGTTAACACAACATTTCTGCCGATCCATTCATCAGCCAGGTGTAATATCCGAATGTGATGGGGTAAACAGAAGGTTTTTAATTTCAAAGGAGGCAACCCTTATAATGTAGGATTCGGGTGTTTCTTTGTCCTTGTCTTGTCAGGTTTAGGCCTGTTGAGCAGTGGAAGCCACATCAGGTTGAACTCCGTACTTGTCAGACTAATGCATTTGGTCAACATCGACTTAGATGTTTGACAAAATTTGATTGTTGAATAACAACACTTTTCTCTCTTAGTCATATTTATGTGTTTTCTCTTACTGTGTATGTTACTGTTACTTATGGTTTGATATATTCCATCTGCTGGGCAGTGTTTTTCTTGATAATAAACACCATCTAGATAGTTTTTAGAAGGGTCATTAATATTCAAATGGTTCTTCAGATGATTAAACTCCTTGCTGTTTGTGATTATGGCTTTTTTGTTCCCTGCGTTTTAAGGGTTACCCCCTTTAAAATTAAAACTTCTGTTTACCCCATCACACTCGGATTTTATACCTGAAGAAGGCTGACAAATGGATCGGCCGAAACGTCGGGTTTACAGCACAAACAACAAAGAACCATTTAAAACACCATCTAATTTGGTTTAAAGTCAAAGATAACCTTCTTGTACATGACTTTTACTTTTTTTGAGTCTCACACATCTGGCTTGAGAGATTGAACAAATCAACACTGCAATCCCTGTTAATTAATGTAGCCACTCCATTTTACATTTTTTACATTTTATTTTAGTGCAAAAAAAGGTATACAATTTGTATATACAAGCACACATCATAACAATCATATTTACACAATATCTAGGGCCTTAAACCTTTGAGAGATTTTCCCAATTGTAAACAAAAATAATGTTTTTGCTTATAAAATGTAAATAAACAATTGGATCAGCCATAACTAACCAGCCTCCCAAGTAGAATCTCTCCACAAGCCTACATACAAAATTTCATTGAAACATATTAAGCAATAACAAAGTTATATAATTGACAAAAAGGACACCATGACAACAGGACAAAAAATAGAATCAATCTATAAAAACACATAAATCTTCTTGGTTATCAAGTATAAGATTTTTTTAAATTTCTGTGGATATGTATGTAGTTACATCAATAAATCCTCAGCCTAATGATGAAAACAAGCATTTATTTTACACACCAAATATTTATTTTTCAACATAATCACTTTCCTTCCTTGCCAATGCACTTAATTCAGTGGTAAATATTCATCACATACAGTATCGCCCATAAATAAGTACACCCCTACCACTATTTTCTAGAAATTTAGTAGTTACACACCTCTACCACTTTTTAATAGAAAGTTAATTGTATTCTAAACCAAGCATAGCAGGATTTTATTATTTCTAGTGGAACATTACACAATCAAAACAGATATTATCAGGTATTATTTATGACCAAACTCTACAGCATTTAAACTCTGTGGCCAAAAATATGAATATATTGCCGTCCAAAGATGAGTACACCACTACAAAGAAATATTTTTGGCAACAGTTTCATTGCTGGAGAGTTTGATCATAAATAATACCTGATAATATCCATTTGATTGTGTAATGTTCCACTAGAAATAATAAAATCCTGCTATGCTTGGTTTAGAATACAATTAACTTTCTATTAAAAAGTAGTAGAGGTGTGTAACTACAGCCCGGCTCTACGTGAAGGAAAAGGGGTTTGACGCGTCTTACTGGTGTACATAAACGATCTTTATTCTCTGAAGTCTTAGTACAACGTGATATACATAGACACTCTTTAGTACAACGTGTTAGTGCAACATTCTTAGTACAACGCTGAGTACAATGTCTAGTACAACGTTTTGGTACAACGTGAAAACTGCAATACAATGATAAATCCACGAATTAGGTAAAATACACAAATACATATAAACGGTTAACATCGTAAATCGACATACATAACATTTACGTTTGACCGTAGCAAACTGCAATACAACGATGAAGCTGCGAATTTAGGCAAAATACATATAAACGGTTAAAACATTGTAAATAAACACACATAATGTTTAAACGTAGACGATGAAGCCGTGCATTTAGGAAAAATACAATGCGGTTAAAACAGTAGGAATCATCAATATACAACATACTCAACATTTGAACACACAATGACTCAATAATTACACAAGGAAGGAATAAGTTCATGAAGCTTGACTATCCTAGTTCACAACGAATTGAACTAGAGCACAGAAGTTTGAGATGAAGGTGAAAACTCCATTACCGTAATTCGCCCTTTGCCAGTCATAGATTCTCTTAGGACTTTGTGCCATGATTCTGAGGAGAAGAAAATCATGTGCTGCCTTGAAGGTTGGTTTGCGAGAGTCTCGGGGCTCTTAATATGGGCAAAGAAATGTGTGTGTGTGTGTTAAACACGTGTTTTTCATTAACCCTGGTGTCATAAGGTCATGTTATTCTGACCCCAGCTTCGGTGCAATCAAATTTTGAATCCCCTTTTCATGAGGAGAAATAACCACAAATTCAGCAGGAGACCTTTGGTCCTACTTAAATTTTCTTTAGTGGAGACAAGGCCGGGTGAAACGACTCTGTCTGTCCCTTGAGGGCATCACTTTTTATCATGAAGCGCCATATGATGATGCCTGGCTGCCCCCTACCCCAATTCTTCACCCCCGGACACCTGGTTCTTTGTGAATTTATTTTTTCTCAAATTATCTCTGTACCAGCGGCAGCTACAGGGTGTACTTATTTGTGGGCGATAGTGTAGATCAAACAGAGAAAATTTCAGATCAAAATACAGCAAATAACTACATGTCAGGCTGCAGACTTATTGATCCACCCTTGTATTGGAAAAGAGAAGAGAACGGTGAGAATGTCTGTTTTGTCAAAATTATATTATTAGAAATTGTCAACCAAAACTGTCAACATAGGTTTCTTCAGTTTTTAAGTTGGTCTGGCTGGCTGTCTATCTATGTATGTATTGAATGTAGAGGCTGCACCAATGGTGCTCATTATTATGTCGAGAGAAAACATTTGTTTTGTTTTTTTTAAATTCCCCCCTTAAGTTTTTAGTGGGGGTTTCAATTTGCAATGTAAGTTTATGTTAAATTGGTCCCTCAGTTTGTGCCCAGCAGCATTCACGCTCATTTTATGAAAATTCAGGTTTTTTTAGTGATCACTGCACAACAAAGGCAAGAGAACTTATTCGTTGTCTCCCCTTTTAATTGATTACCCCCAACATGTGATGGTTTCTATTGTGTGACTAACCAGGCCTGTTTCTTTCTTCTTTTCTCTATCTTTTAATGCTGAAGACAAAGTTTCACATGGAGCAATCCCCAAAACTTCAAAGGAAACTCAACAGGAAATCCTTAGAGACAAGCCAGTGCTATGGGTTCAACTTAGTGATTTTTCTGGTACTCCTGAAAATTTAAAATTTGCTGTTGCAACACTAATGAAATATCTAACAAAGGTAAGCGATCCAGAAGAATCCAAGCACATTACAATTATTTAGATAAAGCACCATCAAATTGTATGGCTATTGTTAGCATAAAATTAACAATTTGGTGATGAACTAAATGTACAGTTTTATTCTCTAATACTTGTTACCCATGAAAAAATTCAGGGATATATTTGAATTTCTATGAGATGATTTTTTAATATTATATATACAGTGGATTTCGGTTAATAAGACCGCATCGGGACCAATGATTTTGGACCCAATAACTGGCTGGTCCGATTAACCGAACAACTTAATTTTTTTTTATACACAAAACACCAAAGTTTTTTTCTAATTCAAGGGGAACAACTTGCATAAAAACCACAACAACTTTTATTTCCTACTTTTTTTTCTTTTAAAAATTTTGCATTTAACTTGAGTCGCAAGCTAAAAATATTTGAAAGGTAGTTGTTAAAGATAGTAATTCTATCAGGTTTATTTTAAAAAAATGTTACTGCAGCTTGGTCCAAATAAACAGCACATTGGTCATAGTAAACAGAGCAAATTACTGATGATTACATACATTTGAATCGGTTCTTACAAGATTGGTCCCATTGTGCAGCTGGTCCTACCAACCGTTGGTCCAATCAAGCGGAATCCACTATATATATATTTATATATATATATATATGCGTGTGTGTATATATATATATGTATCTTTCCCAATCGAAAACGGCGTAAAACAGGGCTGCATCCTGGCACCCACACTATTCTCAATACTCTTCAGTGCCATGCTGAAGCAGGCAACAGATGAAATAGGTGACATCGAAAACATATATATCCGCTCGTGTTCAAGTGACTGTGTATTCAACCTTAAGCGGCTTCAGGCCAACAAAAAGGTCAAAATCAAACTTTGTGAACTGCTATTTGCCGACGATGCAGCCCTCGTTGGCCATACAAAGCGAGCCCTACAGCAAATCATGTCGTGTTTTCCCAAAGCCACCGAACAATCCGGTCTAGAGGTTAGCCTGAAGAAAACTATCACCCTCCACCAACCTGCACCCCACGAGGTGTACCGCCCTCCTTCCATAACCATCAGTGCAACGAAGCTAGCGGCAGTCAACCACTTCTCGTACCTAGGTTGTATCATATCAGCAGACGCAAAGCTGGATAAAGAGGTCGACAGCAGGCTAGCCAAGGCCAGCAAAGTCTTCAGCATGCCTACTGAAATACGTCTGGACAAACACGAACCTGAGGAAACTCACCAAAGTAAAGGTTTACAGGGCTATCATTTTGCTCACCCACCTATACGGTTCCGAATCATGGGGCCCTCATCGACACCACATACGCCTCCTCGAACGCTTCCACCAGCGCTGTCTCCGTACCATCTGCAAAGTGTACTGGTATGATTTCATCACAAACAATGAAGTCCTACTGAGTACCAACAAGTGTAGAGGCCTCACTACAAAAAATGCAGCTCCACTGGGCAGGCCATGTCTCTAGAATGGAAGACTCCAGACTTCCAAAGGCAGCACGGTTCGGCGAGCTAGCCTCCGGGAAACAAAATATAGGGTCCTCAAAAAAGAGATTCAGGGACTCCTTAAAACAAACTGTTAGCTACTGCGGACTCAACCTTCAGTAACTGGGCTAAAGAGGCCGCAAACATGGTGCAAACTGATATACAAGGCCACATTGTTCGCTGAAGCTAAACGCAGAACCAGAGCAGCGCCGCCACCACACCCAAGCAAAAACAAACAAAGGGAAAAGAGGAAAAGAATGGAAAGGAAAAACAATGTGACTATAAACCGCAAAGCTACCCGTTTTTTGGGTGTTTTTTTTGCGCCAGGGCGTTATTTGGACCTGGGAACGAATCTGCTCAGGCTGCTATACTGTCAGGTCACTGCTCTGACGGAGTCAGCAGAACCCGAAAACGTACATCTGCTCATGTAGGAGGGAACCAGTGCTGCAAACAGTCGTACTCTCATGAGGATCTGCTCACACAGTTGCAGACAGCCACACTATCATGAAAGTCTGTGGTCTACGTTACAGGCAGCTGCTCCATCCTGATAGAACCCTACGGCCAGCTCAGGCTCCTACCAACTACGGGATGCTCACACTCTGTCTAACCACAGTTCAGCCTTACATTCCCGCAAGGGGGCGACAAACCCCCGTAGCTAGCTCAGTCATCTGTCAGGAGAAGGACACTCCTGCCAAACCTACGACCTGTGGGCCCTGCTCCTATTTTTTGCAGAAAAGATAAATGGTTTAATTAAATTTCACATGAAAGAGCAAAGTCTCCTACATTCATCATCATCATCATCAACCATTATAAGTCCACTGCTGGACAAAGGCCTTTCCCATCTCCTTCCATGACGACCTAGATTGTGCTAACCTCTGCTACATCCTACCTGCAAACTTTTGTATCTTGTCCCTCCATCTTGTGTCTTGTCTTTTCCTACATCATTTACTATCCCATGGGCACCAATTGGTTAGTCTTTACCCCATCTATTATCATCTCTTCTTGCTAGGTGACCAGCCCATCTCCATTTTGCTGCTTAATTAGTTGTATAATGTCCTTCACTCTAGTCCTCTCTCTGATCCATGTTGTTATTTTTCTATCTCTTAGTGTTATCCATTGCTCTTCCCATGGCTCTCTGTCCTATTCCGAGTTGGTTTTCAGCTCATTTGGTTAATTTCCATGTTTCGCATCCATAAGTCATGGCTGGTATTATGCAGCCGTTGTATACTTTACGCTTTATGCACATTGGCAAGGTAACATATACGCTGTTGCATTTGCAGCGAAACCGGAAAAATTCTTGGTAATATTTTGTAAAAATGACATGGCACATTTCTACCACTGCTTGAACTTGTGCATACAACTCATCTCTGTTTTTTAGTTGAAACCCATCCTTGAAAATCACTGTTTTATTATGGCATGAGCTGTTTCAATTGGCCGGCTTTGAAGGCAACTTATGAGGTTGTCTTTCTTTGGTACAACAAGAATTTGTTTGGAATCAAGATATAGCAACACAGACTTGGAGTATTGAGATGACGCCTTGTCGGGCCAGAATATTCCAGCATCTTTAAAACCATTTGTTTCCATCTATTGGACCATTCTACATTGAAGCACTTTATTTTATTATATAATTTCTGATTGATCACAAGACCATGTCCCCACAAAAGTATGGTGAGATAGCATTGTTGGTAATGGCATACCATATGCCAACATTGGCAGGAGATTTGGAAACCATTGAAAACTTAACAGTTTGAAGCTTTAGTAAAAGAATGAGTATAAAATGCTGCATTGGAAAATGTTGCTGAATTATTAATTGTAACATAAGTCTCAGCATCCATTACAATTAAACGAGAGCTGTTTGTCCAAAAAATGCAGTCGATAAAGTTACCTAAGCATTGTCCTAATTTCATCCATTTTATCATCACTATACTTTGGAACCTTATTGTTTTCCCTCTATTCTATTCTGTAATCATCCTGCATTGCTTTTATGACAGTATTATGACTTATTCCATATTGTAACCCAACCTTATGAGCAAATACATTTGATTGATGGTTGAGGTTTTTTTTTTATCGTTTTGTTGTCTTCAGACTTCAATTTACAGACCCCAGAGGTATACTTTCTGTGATCTTCTGAAACCTTTTTATAGCTTTATAAATTGAAAGGCATTTAAAACCCATGTTTTTTAAAGTTTTAAAAGTGCAAGTCAACATCAGTGTGTATAAACCTATCCAAAATGGTGGAACACACATATACAAATAAAAATAAAAACAGATAACAAATATAAAAGAATTATACAAGAATTATAAAAGAACTGACTGCACATAGTTTATGTGTATAGGTGAGACATAAGTGTTGTGTAGATCAGTAATATACAGTGCTTTTGATGTCTACCACATTTCTTTTTTTTGCAAGGTAATGGAATATCCATTGTATTCGCTGTTATTGCAACCCATAATAATTGAGTCAATCTCTGAGAAAAGACATCCTGTGTGTATGTGATGGGTTGTGTGTAGTCCTTGGTAATTCAAGCCTTGAGAGATATCCAAAACAATAAGAATATCATCATAAAGGAAGCTGATAAAAGAAGTGCAGTAGTCATCATGAACAAAGAATACTACCTAACTAAAATCCTAGAAATGCTTAACGATGAAACTAACTACAAAACTACACAATATAGATTTAAAAAATACTCAAATAAACAAATTCTCTTCTAAATATGATAAAAAAATTAACAAAAAATAAAAAAGATTATTTAACTAATTTTAACTAAAAAAACAGGAACTTTTATGGTCTACTGAAAATCCACAAATCAAAAGAACTTAAAAATGCAATTAAAACCCAAAAAACAGAATACATAGAAGTCCCCAACCCTAAAGACCTCAAATTTAGATTGATAATAGCTGGCCCAGCCTGCCCCACAAATAGACTAAGTAACTTAACTGACATACTCTTACAACCCTTCCTACAAAAAGTAAAAAGTTATGTTAAGGATGATATACATTTCCTAAATCTCATATCCAACCAAACTGAAACACTCTTAACAATGTTCGATGTCACTGGCCTATACAGCAACATCTCTCATGAACTAGGTAAACAAGCTATTAAATATTAGATTCAAAAGCATCCCAAAGTACTTCATCCAAGACTTAATGAAAACTTTGTTATAGACAGCGTAGACCTAATTCTAAAAAACAACTCATTCCAATTCAATAATAACAATTATATCTGAACTCTGGGAAAAATCATGGAAGAGATACCTAGATGACTGTTTCATCCTCTGGAAACGTTCATGGGGTAACATTGACAACAATTTTTCCATGTTACAAAATATACCCCAAAACATAAAATTTCGCCATGGAACATAACTCAAAAGAAATTCCCTTTCTAGACATATTGATAAAAAATGAAAATGGCAAAATAATAATAAACAAGGGAATAGAACTAGCTGAACAAATACCACTAACAGAATTAAGGAATCCACCACAAAATAGCAAAGACTAACCCCTAGCATATTGTATCCACTTACAACAAATGCAATCTGGAGTTATTCCTAGAAATACACAAAAATCTTAACTAACTCGAAAGAAATGATATGCTGAACAAACTACCAAATGAGGTTAAACTAATTAAAAGTAAATGCCAACCTAATAATCTAAAACAAATTCTCACATCAGCATATTTTGGAAATTATACTGTACAAGGAGTCACAAAATGTAACAACAGAAGATGTAGCGTGTGCAATATACTTATCAAAGAAAAATCCTTTTTATTCAAGAATTCCACTATACCCTTCAAAATAAAAAGGAATCTTACATGCAACTCAAAAAATGTTATCTATGTGATAGAATGCTCTGTCATGATAACTATATTGGCTGTACCCAATCATTGAACAACAGGTCATCACTATATAAAAGTAATATAAAAATTGCTGACAACAGAAACTTATATCTTTCAAAACACATTTTCCAAATGTGTATGTATATGTATGTATTCATTCAAAAAGAATAAACTGTATAGCTATATGTAGTGTCTTCCAGCCGCCTTCCAGCTAGTGGGAGTCTCA
>VCCN01000428.1:1857636-1878364 GCA_006491835.1 Architeuthis dux | reverse complement strand
GGGAGAATCCCAAATCCCTGTCATTGAGACAAATGCCACGAACCACCAGGATAAGCTGGTCAGTGGTCAAAAGCTTCTCAGAATAAATCCTGAGCATGTTAATGGTGATCGCCTCCCAACCAGCTGGCCAAGATATCCTGTGCAACTTCTTCCAGATATCTGGAGATACCCAAGCATGTCACAAGGGTCCCCGAAGTGACGTGGTTCTCTGAACTTCAAGGCCATGGCGGTTTCGAAGAACAGATACTACTTTTGATCTTAGCCAAAAGGCTAAGAAGTGATCTGTTTTAGTTAGTGTCAATCTGTATATTTTGAACTTCCAATTTTTTTTCTTTTCGCTTATCTATCTTTCTATCTATCTATTTTCATTTATGCATCCCTTCGCTATGGTACAATCAAGCTTTTGTCGGGTTTTTTTTTTTATTGGAGTGGGGTGGGTAGACTAGCTAAAATGAATTACTGAATGCTATTTTTGATAATGCATTAGTTTATTATTATGCCACCTATATACTGTGTGTTCTCTTTATGTGTCCCACTTGCAAACCATGAATGTCTATTTTTTACCTCAATCCAACTGGATCAAATAAATATAAGTTCAAATCATCTTGGCAGTCATTTATGTTTCTTTGATAAACGAATTAGGTTTGTTTTCTTATGATGCAATAATTAGCAAATGAGTGAAATAATTTCTTGTATATCTTTTGTGTTTAAATTACCTTTTTATTGTAGTTTTTTACAATAAAAAAGCTCTGAGGCATATAGAATATGAATATGCCAGGTTTCTAACATTTTAAAATATGTTTTCATAAAATGGACTTTTTTTAAATACTAAAAGTATTAACCCAATAAAGGTCATTTTTGCCACATATATTCCAAAGACCTCTTTAGATCTAATCTAATCACTGTCTGGAGCAGCTGTTGTGAAAAAGATATTTAAAAAATTCATTTTAGCATTTTGCAAAGATCCTCCTTACTGAGAAGAAACAGGTTTAAGAAATTTAGAAAAAGTAAAATATCTCCCTACATTGTTAGCTAAGTACAAAGTTTTAAGTACAAAGTTTAAAGGTGGTAATTAAGAACAATTGTTTATTAATATTTTTAATTTGTATTTGTGCTTAAATTTATAAGCACTTTAATGCCCAGGAACATTACCAGATTTTTCATGGAATTTTTTTGTTATTTATGAAAACTCTACCTTGAAAAGGTTTTTCCCAAAAATCTTTATTTTTCATACACTACAAAACTTTAGATGGAATTTAGGGGCTCAAAATATTCTAAATTTCAATTTTCATTACAGGCAGTCCCCAGTATTATATTATGTTATCACAAAACAGGACAAACACAGGTTTAGAGAGAGGGAGAAAAGGCTTACCGCAGGTACAGCTTTATTGAGATAATACAGAATTGAATGCTGGGATACATGTTTCGAAAGAGTTAGATGAAAATTTTATAATATTCTGTTTTTTGAAACAATGTTTTAAATTTCAAACCCCAAAAAAGGAGAAAAATAATTCATAACAATGTGAAACCGGGGAAAAATAAGCTGTGATTTTTAAAACATTGTTTTTAAAATAAATATATTCTAAAATTTTAATCTATCCAAACATAACATTAAAAAATTATTTTGACGGATACTATGATAGTAGTAGTAGTAGTGGTGGTGGTGATGATGATATGCAATAACAATGAAGGTAACCACATATGGTACTGTACTGAAGCGAGAGAGAGAGAATCTGTATGTGTGTAGATATACAGTAATTTAAAAAACATCAAAGAAACGGTTAAAACAATTTAGATAGAAAAAAAAATCATAGTTAAAGGTTAACATTTACTCTTGTTCCACATGTTTAATATAATAGACTTCATAGCAGTCCGTTTTCATAAGAACGGGTTGTCTGTAAGTCAGATGTTCTTAACCTGGGGACTTACTGCATATAAGTTTTATGTCAAATTTAATGTAAAAGTGTAAGATATGGAGAGTGATTGGCCTTACCCTGCCACACATGCCCGTGACGTGTTGGCAACACAATATATTAGAGAGCAAACAAGTGTCAGTTATCTTTTTAGCAAACTTAAATGGCAATGGGCAGGCCATGTTGCAAGAATATCAGACAACCGCTGATATCGTGACTCACAACATGGATCCCTCAAGATCATAAACAAAACTGTGGCCGGCAGAAAATAAGATGGCATAATTGTTGTATAGCGGCTGTCCTGGACTTCATTATAAAGGAAATTCGAAGACTTGCTTATAAAAATATCTGGACATATTTTTATTACAGAACATACATCTTTGTCGGCCGGAGAGTGAAGAGTGGGAGAGAGATGATAAGGAAAAACGCCAGTCTGTCCCCAACAGGGACAGCAGTCTTATGTCTTTTGGACCCGCTGAGGTCTGCGTCTTTTTGAGTGTCGAGATTTCTGTCCGCCCTACGACTAAATGTATTCTTATTCGGTCTGCTTTATAGGTTTCTCTAACGCTTACGTGGTGTCAATCACCGGCCCCATCCTGTTTACAGCACTGATGCAATATACCTATTTCCTGAGGTGACTGGGTTCACTTACATTTCCACACAGGTGTCAGTCCGGAAACACATATCATAACATAATTATCTGGATAAATTCAGACTGCATTAGTACTGTGACGCTCAGGAGTGAAAAAACTGGCAGGCATTGGGGAAGGCCTATGTCCAACAATGGGCTTCAATGGTGAAGAAGAAGAAGAAGAAATGTAACAGGTCTGGTTAGTCATTCAATAGAAACCATCATGTGACCAACATCTTTTGGCAGCATGCTGTGTTGGGGGTGATCAATGAATAAGTTACTTCTCTCGCATTTTGTTGGGCAGTGATCAATAAAATTTCAAAAAACAAGCCTACACTAACTAGAGATCAATTTAGCAAAAACTTACATTGCAAATTGACCCCCCCCCACACACACACACTAAACACCTATTTAAGGGGGGAATTTTAAAAAAACAAAAAACACATTTTTCTAGACATAATAAGAAGTAGATGTTGAAAATTTCAGCCCTCTAGCTCCATTGGCGCGGCCTGTACGTGTTATACATACACAGACAGCCGGACCAACTTGAAAACTAAAGAAACCTTTGTTGACAGTTTTGGTTTACAGTTTCTAATAGCATATGATTCCTCATGATTTCCTTGCTTCATCACCTAAAAAATTAGGTTTGTGAGAATTGTTTAAAAAGTTATTTGTATTTTACTAGTAACAAATGCCCACAAAAAGTGAGGATATAATTCTCCCTTGCTTACACAATGAATGTAAACAAGAATTTTTCACTACTACATAGTTAAGTTTTAGATATTCAGAAAATCTTTATCTGTTCCCAAAATACACTAAAAATGAGATAATTCTTGCTTATACAAATATAAAATAACATTGTTAGTATGTTGTGTTTAGCTACCGTATTTTACATTCGTATAAGCAAGAATTACCTTCTTTGAAAAAAACAACATAATTCCCCAACTGAAAACCAACACACCCGTCACATACATAATAAATCTTAAAATAATGGGCTATCGATTGGTGAAAACCCCATGTTTCTACCTTCATTATTAAGCTTCAAAAGGCATGATGAACGGCTGGATTGGGTCATTTTTTAATCTAAATGAATCTTCAAAACATGTTATCGAATGGTGAAAACCACATGCTTCTAATAGTTTCCAAGATATGGGGAGGTTCTGTGACCAATTCATTTGATAAGAGCGAACTCAGCAGCTCAGTCGCAATTATTGTTTTAGCAAAAGTGGTTGATATTTTACTAAGATATTAAAATCTTGTCCATCTAATTTGAACATTTCTTGTTACTATAAATTCAGTACAATAATACTTTCCAGCACATTGAATTTTTAGACTTCAAATTAAATTGCAGGAATTCAGAACAAAGAAGTAGTTTGGAACAAGACTTGAACTCACATCCTGTACTATCGGAATTTGATATTTTCAAGACATTGAATATTGATGAAATCAATATGGAGACATGGTAAGTTTACACCCAAACTTCACACAAGCCTACCAGTGAATGAGTGTTTGGTTATGATAGTCTTGTTATTATGAGATTTAAAGGGAAACCCTTTTAACATATCACAGTTTTACTTCTTTTGTCACTTAATAATGTACCCTTAAAGTCAAGGTCGTTTGAGGAGAGTGAAAACACTGGTAATATTGATATACAACATCTAAATTACAACTAGTCCATTGGGTCGTCTACTGTAGTGTACCAAATATGAGAATGAATTCTTGCATTTACATATATATTTTTTATTATTTATGATACTTTTGTTTATTTACTATTTTATACTAAGTATAATTCATACCAAATGCTTCTGGATTTAAGAGCCATGGAAAGAGCAATGCTAGGGGTAACGCTGAGAGATAGAAAAAGATCAACATGGATCAGAGAAAAGACTAGAGTAAAGGATATTATACAACTAATTAAGCAACAAAAGTGGAGATGGGCCGGCCACCTAGCGAGAAGAGATGACAATAGATGGGGGAAAAGGTGCCCATGAGATAGTAAAAGAAGTAGGAAACGGCCAGACACAAGATGGAGGGACGAGATAGAAAAGTTTGCCGGTAAGACTTGGCAGAGATTAGCACAAGATAGGTTGTCATGGAAGGAGATGGGAAAGGCCTTCGTCCAGCAGTGGACTTACAACGGCTGATGATGATGATGATGATGATAATTCATACACCTCATTCAGAGGTCATAAAACAGGAGTTCAGATTACTGTCTAGCATAGATTACCTTCCTCTGGGGTTAGGATAGGCCTTTGAAAAATGTATCCTTCAGCCTGTAGGATGCAGGGTAAATTTTCAAAGCTTATTTCAGGGGGGAAAAAATAGAGTCTTCAACACAGAGAAATATGGTATTTTATTACTAATCTTTGACTATTTTTTTTTTCATCGCATTATATTAGTGTCTGGTTCATTTTACTGAAAATCAGCTTGCCCAATCTTGACTGGTCACTTGTTTTCAGAGTTTAGTATTTTCCAAAAACACTGGTTAACTTTTTTTTCTAAAAATACTGCATTGGGGGTATGTTAATGTTTACAATTTATGAAAACAAAAGTATCTCATGTAAATCGGGTATTTATTTATGATCAGATTTAGTACTTATAACATATATCATGTATAAGATTTATGAGGGAAAAAAAGGATTTTATTTACGATCGATTGTGGTCTGTACGTCATTTATGAAACGAAGAAGGATTTATTGTTGTTGAATGAATATTTACAATGAAAGGAATTTAATTTTCATTTTATTTCAGGTATTATTTGGATTAACATAGGTAATTGTATAGTTCAGCCGCGTAGAATCGTTGTTCATTGGACGGCGTAGATTATTTTAACATTTTGGCAAAAATTTATGAAATGATGCAGCACTAACTATATAATTTATGTATTTACTTCTGTTTTTCTTTCATGAATTCTGTTAATTATTTTTATTTTTCGCCATTTATATTTTATAAAAAATTTTGAAATTCTTAAATGTAAATTTTTAAAAAATGAATCTTGCTTTTTCGAACAAGGTTCTAAAATTTTTTAAATCGCAAGTAATTGTTTGTGCTTTCACGTAAATAAAATCCTCTTTTTGTTTCTTCATAAATTTTATACATGATATGTGTTATAATTACTAAATGTTATAAATAAATACTAGATTTACAATAGATGCTTTTGTTTTCATAAATTGTTAAACATTAATAACCCCCCATCGCAGTAATTTTTGAAAGAATAGGTTAACCTGTGTTTTTGGAAAATAATCAACTACGGAAAAAAGTGACCAATCAAGCTTCGGTAAAATTGACACCGGCAAGATGATTTTCGGTAAGATGAATGCCACCCATTATATTATTATATTATATTATATTATATTAGCAGAGCCAGTCTTTAGACATTTAAATAAACAGTATGTAATTGGAATAAAGAAAAATACTTTGTATGTGTTTTCTGTCCTTTCAGGATGATACCATGTCCAGTGTGTTTCAAACTAGTTACCAAGCCAAAGAAGTTTGATGACTGCCAACATGAATATTGCAGCGAATGTATAAGTGGATGGCTAAAAGTTATTAGCGAAATGTGTCCATTGTGTCTGGAGTTGAACCCTCAGCCACTAGGGGAAATGCTGTTTAAACTATCAAAAAAAAGTCTGCCTGGCTTTGAAAAATGTCAGACTTATAAAATTACCTATAATATTCCTGATGGAATTCAGCAGGTATTTATTGATTTTAAGTTTATAAAACCATTGAGAACAAAATATGGTGCACAGTTAAGAAGAATATTCTTTGAAGTAGTCCATAAAAGCTAGTAGAAATCAATTATTAGGTGTGCGAGCATCTCTAGTACCGATTACCATCACTGCTGACTGACTGACATACGGAAAAACACCCACTACCTCTTGTTTGCTCCCTTTCCTTCTATATGTCTGAGAGTACAATGGAGAGAACTCATGCATCTATGGTCAAACTTTCAGGCTTGTTTTTCCTCAGGTAGTCATAGACATTAACAAACTTTGCTTATATTTTCATGCATTATAATTTCATTGATTTGTAACATCATTTGATGAAATATTTATTACATGGTTTTATTTTCCCATTAACCTGTTCGTTGCCACATCTGAGATAATTAGTTTTATGATAGCATGTTATTCAGTCCAGTGCCATGGATGATATAACTTGTCTTACGATAGTGTGTCATTCTATCGCAAGATGGCAACATCTCCTTGTGCAAACAAAGGAAATTTGCATTTTTAATTTGGTGATATAACAATTAGTGAATGAAGACTTTTTACGAGAAAAACCCAGGATAGGAGTTACAACATCAAAAAATATACTTGGCAGCAAAAAAGTTAAAGAAAACTGTGACTGCTAGAGCCTATGAGAATATATTTTATCTGCAAGTGGTTCAGAAAATAATATGGAACTTGAACAAAAACTGACCTGTTCTAAGTTTGGATTTTTTCCCAATTTTTGTTTTATTTCTGAAGTGCCTATAAACAAACAAACGGATTGGCCATAACTACACAAGCCTACATACAAAATTTAATTGAAATATATTAAGGAATAATGAAGTTATCCATGAGAAAAAGGATACAACGACAACAGACACCCATAGCGAATGATAGTCCTCACTTTTTTTTCCGCCGGGGACAAAAAAATAAAATTTAAATCTTTGAGACAATATAAACTATGGAAATGAAAATTATTTTCAATTTCAGTGTTCTGGACGTTATAAATGTTAAAATTCTAAAACTTGTTTTTAAAAACCTTTTTTATGAACGTAGTTTTGTCTTGTGTATGTCTTCTGATGCACATGTTACGGCTGTTTAAGCCATTTTCAGTATCTTAACTGTTTGAACATCTCGCAAGCGTTTTGTAGGCGTGAGCATTATTAAATTATTTTTGATTGGTCAAACAGTTTCAAATTGAACCAATCAAATTGAATCTCTTAAAGAGGCTTCAGTAGTCGTAATTTCCAATGCAATTCAAAAGGGTTTTTAAATGCTGTGAATGCAACATTTCCACTATTTTTTAACTTATATATTCAGATCTATACCAGGTTCTTGGACTGAAAATAAAGGTACGGTGCCCAATTAGTCAAACTGCAGTTTGGGGGGGGGGGTGTCAACTGCTCAATGGATTTACTGTATAGACCAATTTGGGAATACCATTCTCATAATATTTATACTTGAACAGAGTTTGTCCTTCCAGTGGTTTTTGCATATATCTAGGTTGACTGGTTTGCACTGTTCTAAAAATACGACCGTATAGGCTTCATATAAATGTAAAGTCTAAATCTTTAAGAGTATTTCATGAGGTAACAAAGTGATGCTTTGAATTACCATTTTAGGCTTATACATTTTTAACTTATTTTTTATTGTTAATATTGATTCTAATCAGTGAGTTTGTAATTATTTTCTTCAACCTAAAAAATGATACTACAAGCCTCCCTCGTTATAACACGGTTTGTTGTAGCATGGTTCACGTTATAACACGGGTAGATGGTGGACCCCAAAATATTAATTTAGCTCCGAAATAGCTAAATTCAACCCTGGTTATTCCAACTCAGTTGTAATGCTGTTGGCTTTCTTGGACCCCAACACCTGCATTATAACTGGGGAACCCTGTATAAACAGTACTTTTCATAATCCTTATTTTAATATGATGTCTGTCAAATAATCATCAATTTACATTCTAAAACAATTTTTACCTTTTTTGTCTGCAGAACATCCACCCTAATCCTGGAAAAAGGTATTATGGCACTGTAAGAAAAGCTTACCTACCTGAAAGTGAACAAGGCAAATGTGTTCTCAAGATGCTTCAGAAAGCTTTCCAAGCACATCTTATTTTTAGTGTTGGGAATTCTTTGTTAACAGAAATGTCTGATGTTGTGATCTGGAATGGAATTATTCATAAAACAAAAAGAACTGGAGGACCATCATTGTAACTATTTTTTATGTTTCATCTTAATTTTATATATTCATGTACACTCCTGGGCCCCCAAAAATGAGCCAAACACTTTCCATCATATAAAAGGTCTTAACACCTTAACAGAACATATGGGTACATATTTAGGCCAAACTGGTTGGGAGAAAATTTGGGATCACTGACCAGTTGTAGGAAGCAGTCAGAGATGAATGATGAAGAACAAGGGAAAGCTATCCCATACTAAAACGTACTATGCACACAAACACTACATGCACTGTTGTATAATATTGTTGAATATTTCACCTACAATTGTTAGAATCAATGAATAATTGCAAAAAATTTGATAAAACAAGCTTGGCTCATTTTTTTGTCTGAGGAGTGTATATACAAGCAAGATAACACTTCATTGCTTGGGACAAAGTAAGTCCCTTTACTTTATGCAACAAGTATTATTTATTCACAGTATCAAAAGTTTCAGATTATCAAGAGAGAAACTAGAATCTACTACTTTGTTTAAAAGATCAAAAATAGGTTAAATGAATGAAGGAGTTTTTTATTGCTACATTTTAGATTTTTTTCCAGACTGATCAGTTTTGTGCGAATATAGAATTATACCATTATTTTATTTTGTATATTATATATTATTATATTACACTTTATAATTATTATTCATTATCCTTGTATCTTTCGTCTTTTCTCCTCTCCCTCCTCATCCAACCTTGCTATGTAATGAACAAGGGTAAGAATGGAAGAGGGTGCTTATGCTTGAATGGGAGCAAAAAGGACTCAATCTTAACTATAACTATCATTCATTCATTCATTACTCCTCCCTCACAAGTCTGCAGTCTAAAAATTAAGTTATAGTAGTAGTAGACAAGGGAATATAGACAGATAGCAAAGGTAATCAATAATAATAGCAGATATATTAGTTTCATTTGGCTTTACATGTTATGATAGTTAATATAGATACATTTGACAGACAGACAATTGAACTCCTTCTTATTGTTTGTATTGTTAACACAGCGTTTCAGAAGATCCATTCTACAGCCTTCTTCAGGTGTACTATCCAAATGTGATATGGTAAACAGAATTTTTTTTTTTTTTCCCGCTCCAATGGTAGCAACGCTTGTAACGTATTGAAAACTGAGAAAAATCAAAGAAGCAGCATACATCAACATGTTGGCTGAGTGTACAAGTCAGATAAGTGTGGAGTTAAACTCAATGTGGCTTCCACTACTCAACGGGGACAAGGTATGGAAATACAGTCCTAACAAGGAAAGGAAAGGAAAACACCCGAATCCTACATTATAAGATTTGCTACCATTGGGGAGAAAAAAAATTTCTGTTTACCACCATCACATTCGGAAAGTACACCTGAAGAAGACTATACAATGGCTCGGTCGAAACGTTGTGTTAAAAACGAAAACAACAAGGAGTTCAAATCAACCGAAAAACTCTTTGAGTGTTAATGACCCTTCTCTGAACTATAGACAATACTGATCTTGTGTTGTATTTGCTCTCATCGGGAGGCAATTAAATACAATCTATTCTGAATTCAAGCTCTTTGAAAGTTACCTCCCTTTGTTACATTTCTGGAGTTGTTTACCCTTGTCTGTAAATTCGTTTAGCCAAATATACTGGCAACATCGGCAGTCGTCCAGGGAGCCAAGTGCTAGGGGCGCCTGTCATGTGTCTGAGACAATAAGACCATCCAATTAAATTGGGAACATGGGGAAATTGGAAAATGAATTAAACAATAAAAACAGTCAAAATCATAAGAAAATGCCCTGATGTGAAGTCTGTGCCCTCACTATAGTTGGTATGGAAGATAAGTGGGGTTTCTGAGCTACGTTTTATGACCATGATCATATTTGCCATAAAGTATTCCTGGATTTTTTCTGGATCTGACTGACTGTCACTGAAGAAGTGACCAATGAAAGTTGAAACAATCAGATAAACAGAACTGGCGCCTTTTTGTCTTGAACACCAGAAAGATTTTCAGACCATACTTTTGAAGAGACAGTTGTCCATAAGTGTCAGTCCGCTGGTCAAAAAACTGATGAATAACTTAAAAGAAAGACAAAAGCCACACACAGAAACGCAACAAAAATTTAGTTCTTTGGTCATTAATGTTCCCTCTAATTGTTAGTAGTCAGTGTGCAAATTATTTTCTTTTGCAAGAATAAAGCCTAAGACGAAAGAGGCAGTTGTATTTGCTTCATACATTTTTTATATTGTCTGTTCATTTGTTTTCATTTTACGTTTAAAACGTAAAATAATTAAATAACATACATTTATGTTTTGAATACGTTAGAGATTCATGAGCTTACTGTATATAGGTACTTCTACGCACTTTCTACAAAGATTCTAAAATGTATTGCAATATTATAAGTATCGAACATCCTAGAGACAAGCCACATTTTCAAAAACAGCTAGACTCACGGTTAATGAAAGTGGTAAGATTACTTGATGCAATATTTTATTTAAATACAAAATTATTCACTTCTGTTTATAAATAAATAAATAAAATTTATAAACTGTTTTCCACTTTTTCCTTTATTAATTTTGTTAGGAAGCTAAGTTACATTTTTTTTTCTTTAACTTTAATTATCAAATTTCTAAAGAAAAAACACTATTTTAATGATTAAATTCACTCGTGTTTAATTTTTTGCAAAATAAAAATATTATTGAACCTAACTTTAATGTTCAAATAATTTAACATAATCACCAAAATGACTCATAAAAACTTTTTTAAAAACTGGATAGGCTGTATTGTACATCTTTATATATTGTTCACACAAGTAAAATCAATTCTTATGTACCGATTAAAATATTCATACTTGAATATTTTATCTCATTTAAGGTTTAATGTTTTACTGATCTTCATCTTTTCATTAAAGTTTTTGAATCTAAAATAAAATAATGAAATAAGGAAAGAAATTAATCTATGATTTTTGGTCTTCACAAGAACATTGATAATGATTTGTTAAAAAAATAATTTATAACTCCAGAATTAAATAAGAAAAACTGAGTTTATCAAATAAACAATAACTAAAAATTAAAACTATGTCCTTGTATTTGAATAAATGTTGAGAAGAAGAGAAACTGATAAAACCCCTTTGTAAAAGATTTGAAGATACAGTGTAGTGAGTACACGGATTATAAAACACATTCTAGCCAAAAAATGGCATATTACTATAAATTTTTAAAAAATTTTAATTATTACTTCTATTCTTCTTCCTTTGAAATATGGTACAAAATAAAAATAAAATCAGAATAAAATTTCTATTCATTTAAATTTACAAAAAAATACTAAATTAAATTACTTAATTAGTACAAGTTCAGTTAAAATATTTGTAATACAGTGTTGATATTCTTGACTGATGCCTTTTGACCAGTCAACTTGCAGTCGTCTGTACTACGCTACTTGCTTCAGTAATGACATATGTAATATTTTAATAAGATAAGTACTATTTTAATTTAATTCATACTAATTCAATCTTTAAAAAATTTGAATGAATAAAAGTTTTTTGTGATTTATTTACCAACATATTTTGACACAATGTAGGGAAGGTGGTTCTGATTGTAAAGTTTCACACACTCGCTCACTTGATGTTGAAAAGGGTGAACAAATAAAGACAATTTAACAATTTAATTTATTCAAATCAATTACAATATAATTTATGTATTTACTTCTGTTTTTCTTTCATGAATTCTCTTACTTCTTTTTATTTCTGCACCCTTTTTTACCATTGCATGAGCGAGTGTGTGAAACTTTACAATTTACAATCGGAATTAGACAGGCAATATATGTTGATAAATCACAAAAAGATTTTTTATTCATTCAAATTTTTAAAAAATTAAACTAACGTATGTGGGTATGGTTAGACAATGTGGAAAAGGAAGTGAGAAAAGCTTGTTACATCTCAAACATGTTTATTATCACGAGGATAAATCTTTATGCATTTCGTCGTGGCTAGCGACGTCTTCAGAAGAAAGTTGAACATGGCAGAAGTCCTGCAATTATCCGTGTGAAATATCTCGCTTTATCAGTTTAATTTTTTATTTTCTAAAGGAAGCTGAATTAAATTAATTAATTAGTATAAATTAAATTTAAAATATTGCTTATTTTATTAAAAATCTTACTTATGTCATTACTAAATAAATTAGTATATTACTTATTTTATTAAAAATAATTTTTTCCTGTCCTGAAAATTTTCAAATCAATTTTCTCTAATCTGTTTATTATTTTTTCAAGTATACAACTGGGGAAACATTTATTTTTGGCAACAAAGGTTCAATGCTGTAGAGTTTGGTCATAAATAATACCTGATAATATGTTTTGATTGTGTAATGTTCCACCAGAAATAATAAAATACTGTTATGTTTGGTTTAGAAGACTATTATCTTTCTATTAAAAAGTGGTAGGTGTGTACTTATTTATGGGCGATACTGTATGGACAAGTTTTACTCCATTTATATCACTAATCTTTATTTTTCTTTTCAGATTTGGTTACCCTGATCCTTATTATCTGGATTTTGTAACTGCTCAAATGGTGGAAATTGGAATCACTCCCGAAAGTGTTCAAACTGAAAAAATAGAATCTAAAATCCAAATAACAGCCCTTGGAGTAATATTCCCAAATTAGAAACCGTTAACCAAAACTGTCAACATAGGTTTCTTCAGTTTTTAAGTTGGTCTGACTGGCTGGCTTTTAAAGTTGGTTCAATTTGCAATGTAAGTTTATGTCCAGCAGCATTCACACTTGTTTTTTTTTTACTTTTTTAGTGATCATTGCTCTATTTTTTAATTTGCTTACTGTAAGTTTTGCTAATATTACTTGTTAATGATACTGTTTGTGATAGATTATTCCACTTGGAATTTCTCTAATTTGGTTGAATGGCATTATACTATATTTTGTGTATATAATACATTTTTGAGAAAATAATGCCTTTTAAATGTAAATGATATTCACTGAGAAAACGAAACAAGGTTTGGATGGAAATGTTTCCATAAAATTTCGCCTGCAGCTCCGATTATTTGAAATAGCAGTCAATTTACGTAAACAAAAAAAAGGATAAATTATATTAAAAATACAACTGGTAAATATTTTTTCATCATTTCACTATATTTAATTATTCATCTTTGTTATAATGACATAGAAAGAATAAAAAATATGCATTTCAATAATTTATAAGATATTGGAATAAATCGATAAAAATGATGAAAAATATTCTTTTTAAATAATATTGAGTGAAAAAAATATTTTCACAATGATCAAAAGCTGAATGATAATTAATCAAATAAAACTAAAAAAATTCTGAAAAGAAAATTATTTTACTTAATTTTCCTGGTTTTTAATTCCAAAGTAAGAGTTCTGTTCCAGCAGTTCCTGGATATTATTCTAAAAAAAGTAAACATAATTAGTATCTCCAGGGATATATCTGTAAAATGTGTAAAAATCAATGAAAACATCATTATATAAAATAGATAAATCATCAAACTAATAAAAAGAAAATCTTTTTTTTTTAATTCACCCTTTAATATATAAGTATCGAAAATGTTATTAAAATCAAATAAAATGCTGATTTTTGCCAGATTTTTAAAAATCTTTGAGCTTATATACATTTTGAAATAATATATAATCAAATCTACCATCCCCATAAACAATTATATACAATTATAGAAAAAAACAACTACTTACTCCTTTGGAAAAAAGGATAATCATTTATTATTTTTATAAATATTTTCATGTAATTTTAATACAAAATCTCAATGCTTTTTTGTTTCATGTTGAGTCAATACATTTAACAATACAAATTAACAAACTACAAAAAGTTCAAACTGCTGCTGCTCGGTTAGTTTTGAAACGTAGGAAATGCGAGGACTGGCATTATCGGCTTACATTGGCTTAGAATAGAAGAAAGTGTCGTGTTCAAAATTTTAATTACAATATTCAAATGTCTGCATGATATGTGCCCTTATGAACTCTTATGATATTTAGATGATTTGATTTTAGAACTTGTCTTTATGAATATGACTGCTTTTACCAATCGGCCACACAGACTCTCATGGTTTAGCAGAAGCTGATTCACACTTTTAAACTCATTCCCTACATCCAACTATTGGCACTATATTTATGAGAACTCTTCTTACTCTTCTCTAGGCCTCATATTTTCACTGCAATTGATTGCACATGTTTTCAAGCACTTTTGTCCAGTGGGGACTTAGGTATTGAGGTTCCTGAGAAAGGGCGCTTTCTATAAATGTATTATTATTTTTGTGATTAAAGTAAATCATTGGAGAAAATTGATTTAATGCTTTGTTTTTAGTATTATTTTTTTTAATCAGGTATGAAAACACACTTAAAAATAATGTTTTGTTTGATTAAATCTTTATAAACCGAAAATTATAGATCTAAAAATATATAAATTGATAATAAATCTAAATTTATATATACAATTTCTAAATTGACAATAAATCTAAATTTAGATATAAAATATATAAATTTAGATATAGAATATCTAAATTGGCAACGCTGAAGAGAATACTTTGAAGCCATATTTTCATACGACAGACAGAAAATTATTTTACATTACAATTATGACAGGCTGCTCCACACACCATGAAGTCCTGATACTTCCAGACAATTTGAACGACAATAAACCATTGTTAGTTAATTCCTCATTTGGTTTAGCCCACAACATTTTTGTCAAACAACTATTACTATGAATATTACATCTTTTTCTTAAATGGACATATCTAAAACTAACCATAATTTCTTTATTCTAGAGCAGATGTAGGCAAACTGTTTTGGAGCTGAGCCAGATTAGAAATGTTTTTACATCTTGCAGGTCATAGTAAATAAAAAAAAAATGAAACAATGATCATTCAAAGCTATGGAAACAGCTTGTTTTTGAATTACTTTAATGTTTTTCCCTTATATTAGGTTGGTGCAAAAATAATTACGGTTTTTGTTATTTTAAACTTTGATGCTTATTTTGGAATAAACTATTATTTAACTATGTTCAATGAATATACCATTTTAAAGTGTAAATTTTGCTCTATTTATTTAAACTGAACGTTTTCTTTTCACTATTTATTCTGGTTTATTTGAGTCTGTCAAATCAAATGATGGCAAAAAGCAAATTCGAGCAATTTTCAAAATGGGACGTAAAGCAGCGGAAACTGCTTGCAATATCAACCAAGTATTTGGCCGGGGGACCATCAACGAACGTACAGCTCAACATTGGTTCCAAAAATATCGAAACAGAGACAAGAGCTCTGAAGATGAGGATGGTCATGGACGTGCTTCTGTGATTGATGACATCCAATTGAGGGCCATTATTGAGGTGGACCCAGGCAAAATAACTCAAGAGGTTGCAGAGGAACTAAACATTGACCATTCAACAGTTGTTCAACATTTGCAACAAATTGGAAAAGCAAAAAAGCTTGACAAATGGGTGCTGAACAAAAATCAAAACGTTTGCTGTTACAAAGTGTGCTCGCAAGTGGAATGATCCACTACAATTTCTTGAATCCTGGTAAAACCATCACAGCGAAGAAGTATTACCAGGAAATCGACAAAATGCACCAATTCTTCTTCATGACAACACCCGACCACATGTCGTGTGAATGACCCTGCAGTAATTGAACAAACTAGGCTACAAAACTATACCTCACCCAGTTACTTACCAGACCTCTCCCCAACGACTACCACTTTTTCAAGCATTTCGACCACTTCCTGCAAGCGAAGGTCTTCAACAACCAAGCATCAGCCCAAAACGCCTTCTAAGAATCCATTGGTTCCAGGACCCCAGAATGTTATGCTTCCGGAATAAATGGACTTGTTGTTGGCAAAGATGTGTAGATCCTGATGGTTCTTATTTCAATTAATAATTTTTATTCTAAGCTGAGATATACTGCCTTAAAGTTGATGGTGAAAAATTGCAATTATTTTTGCATCAACCTAATAGAAATATATACCTATACCTACCTGTAGTGTCTTCCAGCCGTCTCCCAGCTCGTGGGAGTCTCACTGAAAGGGAAAAGGATGAAGCAAAAGGAACAAAGGACAAAGGCGAATGTGATGTTGACTGAACTGTTCTTTGCTTCCGAACGGTCTGTTTATTTTCCCCCGGTTTGCCTCGCGCATGACCGGGGACTCACTTCCATTTTAGGGGTTTGTGGCAAGGGAGGTAACTCGTGGTATTTGCTCCCTTGCACAGCCTGGCAGGACATCACACTACCTACCAAGATTCAACCAGAAGGCAGAAGTCCAAATGACAACCCTAAACCCATCTTTAATTACAATCAGTGGCCATGTTTATTTATATTCGGGTAGTTTCAGAGATATATATAAACAGACATGGTCACCAATCGGAGTGAAGGATGGGTTTTAAGGGTGTCATTTGGACTTCTGCCTTCTGGTTGAGTCTTGGTAGCTCGATTGGTTGAGCAGGCAGGCATAAACTGTGCTCCTTCCATAAAGGGTGTGGGTTCACATCCCACCTAAGGCTTATTCTTTATTTCCGATCGACTCCATTTGCTCACTGCCGAAGGGTAAAAAGCAACTAATAAATTAAGATGAAGGTAAAAAGTAGTCATAAAATTGAAGAAAAAAAAATTAAAATTAAAAAATGTATTCCAAGAGTTGTTTAGACTATTGAACTCATTCTTTAGCGCTTTTGTTGTTTTTACCTTCTTCAGGTATACAATCAATAAAGAAAGAATTCTTTTGTTTTTCTTCAGAAAATGGTGGCAAATATACTGACTGGCTCAGCTCATTCCCAGCAACATGTGTCACACAGAAAATTCCATTTACAGCAACCCATGTAACACAGGAGATATTCCATATTTTTTATACATGGGAATGCTCTCCAAATCTCACCCTGCCACCATTTTCTGATAAAAAGATTCTTTTTTTTCCTTATGGATTGTACACCTGAAGAAGGCCTTAGAATGGACCAGCCAAAACATTGTGGTAACAACAAAAGGAACATAAAGAATGAGTTCAATAGTTCAAACAATTCTTGAAATGATAATGACTCAAAATTATAGAAGGTATTATGTTAAGTATCATATTATAAACTGTCAACATAGGTTTTGTCAGTTTTTAAGTTGGTCCGGCTGTCTATATATGTATCATGCATACAGGCCATACCAATTGAGCTAAAGGGTTGAAAATTTAAACATTTACTTATTATTATGTCTGAAAATCCCCCCCAAGGTTTTTAGTGGGGAGTTCAATTTACAATGTAAGTTTATGCTAAATTGATCCCTTAGTTTGTGTCTGGAAGCATTCACGCTTGTTTTGTGAAAATTCAGACTTTTTCAGTGATCACTGCCCAACAAAATGCAAAAAGAAGTAACTGGTTCATTGATCACCCCCAACACGTCATGCTGCCAAAAGACATTAGTCACATGACTAACCAGAACTTTTTATTATTCTTCAAATTCAGCCTTTTTATTACATCATCAGAACATGGAATTCTTTTTTACTATGTCAGAAGATAAACACGTCAGTTAAATGAATGAAATTATATTTTACTACAATATTAGCGTAACAGAAGACATCTGCACATTGCTAATTATTATATGTGGATTATTCTGAATTCATCTGGTTATTAACAAATTTATGAGTCTATGTAAAATTCTGGTCAAAAACCATCTCATTCCTCACCTATTGTTTCTTGTGGAGATACACTGGTTCTACTGGAGAGCAAGCCAAGAATTATCTAGAAACTAAGACAGAGTTGGCAAACAGTTTAATTGTAACTTAACTTGGATTACACCAGCAGTCCAAACCTCTAAATTATATTTGACTAATGGCTTTCTCCTTTGGTGTCATTTCCATTCAGTTCTCTTGATTTATTTCCAGTTGTTTCATCCAATATAAGAATGATAATAAAAGGTAAAATTTGCATTGTAAAAGAGATTTTATTTTCTAACCTCTCAGAAATGATGAGGTGAGTTTACTTGTACAGATATGTGGTTTTATTTCAGAAATTATAGCAAGAGAAAAACGTTAATAGAAGTAACTAGCATTCCAAGGGAAATTATGAATCACTGCCACCCATATATATTTCTTGAAAATTCAGACATTTTTTAGTGATCAACTTTTTAATTGATCACTAAAAAAATGTCTGAATTTTCAAAAATACAAGCGGGCACAAACTAGTGGCCAATTTAGCATAAGCTTACATTGAAAATTGACCCCCCCACTAAAATCCTATTTTTGAGGTGAATTTTCAAAAAACAAACAAAAGCATTTTCTCTACTCATTGAGTGTGTGTACAAAAGTTCAAGTTTCTACTAGGAATGGTAGGCGAATTCCAGATGGATAGATAGATAAAATTTAGCCCCCCTCTAAAACCTATTTAGGGGGGAAATTTTCAAAAAACATTTGTCTTACGCATTGAGGGGAGTGTGTGCAAAATATAGATACATGTAAATGTGTGGACACGTGAATAACCTAAACCTTTGGTAGCGGTGATTAATAACAGGCTTTGGGTTTGATCCATTACACTGGTCAACACTAATTCTATTGCCAATGATATTAGAGCGATTTTAGGGTAACTTTGGGCCGCCAATTCCAATTATGGCAATATTGACTCTATTTTCTGAGATAATAGATGCACCCGTATTTGAGAATTCAGCTCACTCAGCCACTGTCATTTTCAAGTATATACATTTGTTACTAAATTTATCTTTAGGTGTTTGGTCATCTAACCGATTTCAGATCTAATGCTGAAATTAATTTTACTTTCATTTTTATCATAAAGTTTCAGGACCTCATTAAAATACATAAAAAATGCTAAAGAATTATTCACATCAGGGTAAAAATCATAATTTATCGGGTACCCACTATCTCAAAAACTAGAGCCAATTTGGCAAAACTAATGTCATGTTTTGGATTCAGCAGCCCCAAAATACGTTGGCAACTAAAAAAATAATTATTTTTGTTGTGTTATTATTAGTTCTATTCTCCAATTAAAATGTTTACTCTTATAAAAGACTGACTGACCAGCAAGCTAATTCAGAGATCTAAAGTCAGATAACATTGTCCCCTAATTATCATTTCAATATGCCCAAAATTAAATCAACTTTAACTCTTAATTTCATTAAAAAAATGAATGTCATTATCAAGGGAAATAACACCTGATTGAAATCATTCCCCTTTGACAATTAGGTGAAGTTTTTCTATTCAATTCACAGAAGTGTTCCATTATCTTAAATTCTATTCATTGAAAAATTCCACTGTCAATACAAGTGGTTACAAGCAGTCCATGAATTTAAGAATTAAAATGGGCCCGAGATGAATATTAGCAGATTGAAAATATCCATGGCAAATTGCAAGAACCAGTAATTTATAACTTATTTTATTCAAAATTTTCTTACTCTTAAATACTTTATATGAAGACATTAACTATTTGCAATAAGAAGTTGGAGATTAATTTAATGTAATATTTTGTGTACAATTTCTTCAATAACTGAAATTTAGATTTAAAATCTTAATTATCTAATTTTAAAAACAAAATATATTACTTAAACAGCAAAAATGCAAATAGTTTTCATATAATACCGTAATTATTTGATTAGTGCAGTTAATTTGTTCCAAATTTTTCAAGGTCTTATTATAATTTAATGTTTTTTTTTTCAGATTATACTTAGTTACATTTGTTTGTACAGCAATACTTTAACCATACTATATCAAAACCACACTATTCAAAGTATTCCTGTATTTAGAAAAGATGAATGAAATTGCTTACACTTATAACAGTAGTATCTTTTAAAAAAATATTACACATTATCTGTAAGTATAAATAATTCTCAAATATATAGGATTTGAGCAGTTTTGTGTCTGACAAAAGATAAAAGTGAAAATGAACTGTTTTGTAAAGAGTTGGGGAGAAATTTCAAAAAAATCTCTGAAGACAAAATAGCAACATTTTATTTTTTAAGGTGATATTTCTGCACCTGGGAGTGAAAACTAATTTTTGTTAACCCTTTATATACTAACAGTACTTTTAAGTAGAACATCTTTTGTCAATTAATTTGAGACCTGCATGCCCTGGAGGTACACTTGTAAGTCCAATTTTTACTTTTCAATAAAAATTAGTGTTCACTAAAATGTTTCTTTATCATTCAATGTTAGTTGTCTTTATACAGCCTTCAAATAGAATTTTTTTTAATAATTACAAAAAAACTTTTAAAATCAGGACATAAAGGGTCTAATGAACTTTTTAAAATTAAAATTATTGTAAATGAAATCAT
>VCCN01000428.1:1809009-1827340 GCA_006491835.1 Architeuthis dux | reverse complement strand
GGGGGGAAAGCTGAATGAATGAGAATCTTTTTGAAGTGAAGCGATCTTTCTGAAGTACATGTCTGCGCTAAAGACGCTGACTGCTTTCTATTTTTTTTATTAATTCCACTGACATGTGATATGTTATATGCATGATAGATGTACCAAAGTGAACATTCACTACTGGTTAACATGCATAACTTTTTGTTATCATCTCATCTCATGGTGCACACTAGTTACTTACTGTTGAGTTTCTGTACACTATTAAATGTGTACTTAGGTCAGCACTTAGCAGAGGACTTCATTGATTTAAATAACTACTTGACTCTTAAGCCAGTGTTTGAATCTTCAAAGTATTTGGGGACTATTGGTTAAAGATGGTCAGCGATTCGAAGTTTGAAGGCCTTGCATTGCAAGCAGTGAAGATTCTACTTCCATTTCCGACAACATATTTGTGCAAAGCTGGATTTTCAGCTTTAACGCTAATAAAAACTAAGCAGCACAATAGGCTTAATGCAGAATCAGACATGAGAATGGCAGTGGCACAGTCGGTTGCGCCACGAATAAAAAGCCTCGTAAAAAATAAACAATCTCACAAACAAGCAAGCCATTAACACTACCTTTTGAGTTTATCAAAATAAATGTCTAGTTGGAATATGGTTTCTGAATGTCTTAGTTAGAGGTCTGCCTAGGTTTTGTCCAAAGTCGAGAAGGGGTGCACCGGCAAAAAAGTCTTGAGAACCAGGGCTCTAGATGGTTGTGGCTAACAGCCATTGTGAAATATGTTTGCTTTATTCCGTTTCTAAAGACGATCTGAAATTTATTTTGAACTTTTGCAGAATTAGTGTAGCATGAATATATAGCTATGATGTAGGGAAGGAAACAAATTGCTAGATCCACTCCAAAATTGAATAATTTCTTCCGTAACCCATTGCCTAACATTCTACAAGATTTCATTGCAATACATTGGGAACTTTTGGAGATATTTTGTGGACAAACGGAAAGACATGGGTGAATACATATTACAACTTTGTAGGCAGAGATAAAAAGAATCTTTATCCATTCTCGAGTTAAGTGTGAAAGACGGGCCGGGTTTGGGTCAAAACTATTTGGGGTATAATAGCTTGGTTCCCTTGCATCGTTGCAATTAAGTACCGATTATCATTTTTACTTTTGATATTCAGACAATCTTTATACGTTTCAGAGATACATTAAATGAGGTAATCCTTGCATATACAGATGTAAAATAACGTTGAAACCGCATTAGTTTCTGAGTTATTAAGCTTCAGAAAAGCATGACGAACTGATGGAGCTGGGCCAGGTGGGGTCGGGTGGCTTTTTCTAATCTAAACAAATCTTTAAACATGTGTTGTTGTTGAATTGTGAAAACTTCATGCTTCTACCGTTAATAGTTTCCGAGATGTGGGGCAGTTCTGTGACCAATACATTTGATAAGAGTGAGCGAGTTGTAGAAAAGGTTGCAATGAAATAATTGACACTCATGTAAGGTTGGCTTACATAATACTTACTCTTATACTTGATCCATGAATGAATATACATGTTTCAGATGCCATCTAGTTGTTTTGCTGAACACTAGATGAGAGTATTGTTCAGTTTATTCAAATGTTATCTTGTATTTAATCACTTAAAAATGTTAAATTCCAATACACAAACTGTTTACTTAACTGAAGATGTGAATCTCTTATATAAGCTAAAATATGAACTAATTGCTTTTTTGCTAAGAAAGGCCTCTGTATATTTCTTGAATATTTATCAGTTTCATTACATCCTCCTGTTATTTTTGTGAGAACAAAAAACAAACTTATGAAACTGTAGCAGTGAAAGAGATGTCATCCATCTGCTGGGTCAAGCAAATAGTGATTTTGTAAACATAATTGTCTGAACAGTCATCATCATCATCAGCCATTAAATGTCCACTGCTGGACAAAGGCCTTCCCTAGCTCCTTCCATGTTGACTGTGGCTGTGCTAACTTCTGCCATGTCTTACCAGCAAACCTTTCTATCTCCTCACTCCATCTGTTCTTCTTCTCCTACTGCGTTTGCTAGGGCACCAATCCGTTAACATTTTGCACCATCTGTTATCATTTGTTCTTGTTAGGTGTCTAGCCCCTCTCCATTTTTGTCTCTTTTACTTTGATCTGTTCTCTGATCCATGTTGATCTTTTTCTATATCTTAGTGTTATTGCTAACATTGCTCCATGTTTAATTTTCTTAATTTTTTTAATCAGTCAAAAATTAAAATAATTTTTTCTTTATTGCATCTTTCTTGACTTAGCCTGGGAAATTTAAATGTATTAAAGGGTAACCTTTCTTATCTTTTACTCTTTCAACATATACCATATTTGTCAGCATATAAGATGCACATTTAAATGAATAATTAACTTTGCAAATATTACAGTGTCCAATGGGCTGATATTATAACTAGGAAGCCATCTGCTGAAACTCAAAAGCTTGAACAGAGCCACGGCTGATGAATTAAAATAGTGTTTGTGTAGAAATATCCTACTTAAACCTCATGATTATTGTCATTTTTTGCCAGTGACGTGCACAGACTTCCAGAAGGGTGGGGTGTCCACAAAGGTTTTACTGGGGGTCCCTGGGCAGTCCTTTCAAAAGCAGTGACATAGCTAGATATTCAAGGTCCCGGGTGGGGGGCTTGGCTCCTTGAGGGGGGCCCCCTCTAACATTTAGTGAGATTTGTTATTGTATAATATTAGTAGAAGTACAGTAGGTGAACTATGTTCATAGAGCTTTTTGCCCCCCCCCCTTCCATTGGGGGGTGGGGAACGATTTAAAATCGCCCACCCTCAGCTATGCCCTGCTTATATGCCTTTATGCATAGCAGACATGTGAAACCCAAAATACTTATCTATTCATATTTACAAATGTTAAAACAAGACTTTAATATAACAGGCATGTAATACTTAACTGGAAGAAATACCACAAATTACCATAACATATGATAGATGATAACTATATAACTGCACCCAAATATACTAATAAAACATTAATACTACTACTACTACTAACTACCATAACATATGATATGATAACTATATAACTGCACCTAAATATACTAAATAAACTTTATTATTAATACTACTACCATATTATACAATAACATGTTTTGCTGGCAGAACCAGTAGCTGAAAATCAAGTGCTAGTAACGTGACTTCTATTAAATTATGTTTTTGAATTTTGACTAAAAGGACACTTTTGATATGAAGAAGAAAAAGGTCAGTGGCTCAAGCAACATAATTCATTTCATAGTGAAAGGAAACTTCCTTCTACATTTTTGTTTTCTCTGTGCTAATTCACAATTTCTGGGGAGGGAATATGTATTGTTATTCATTTTTGACTACTATTTAACTTCATCTTAATTTTTGTTTGTTTTCTTTGATCACTACTTCAGTAAGACAGTCGGTAAATAGTGCATATTGGAAGTAAAGATTTACGTCTCTTTGTAAATAATAGTTTTTCCATTTGTTGTATTGGGTAAGAAGAATCAAGAAAGATATTTTTCACTGTGTTGAGGTTATGTTTTCCCCGGGCAATGCCGGGTATCTCTGCTAGTACTGAATAAAGTAAGATTATTATTAAATCTTTATTAAAGGTAATGAGATTTTTTATTGTTTAAAAACAAAAAACAAGACTTATAGAAGTATTTCTACAAATAAATGGCGGTCACACCTTTGTTGGCAAATAAAGTAATCCAATATAATCATGTACATGTTTACAATTTATTTTTAGTTCTCGTGGCTATAAAAAAAAGGGGGTCCCCCCCTGTGCACGTGCATGTTCCTTGGTACAAACAACTACTTTATAAATTGGTGCATGAATTTTTGATCCTTCAATAATACTTATCATTTAATATGATTGCGATGATTCAATCTAGAGAATTCTTTTCCCAAAATCAAAAATAGCCATGAGAACTAAAACTAAATTGTAAACATTATGATAGTAATAAAACATATACTTAGTATTCAGATTATATTGGATTACTTTATTCACTAACAGAAGTGTGATCTCCATTTATTTATGTAAATAATAAATGTCTCCCTATTGTCTTTTGTTTTTAACTAATACAAATTCTCATTCACTTTACTAAAGATTTAATAATAATCTTACTTGATTCCTGTTGCCCGGGAAAAACATAACCTAAAAATAGCCAACACAGTGAAAAATATATTTCTTAATTCTTCTTACCCAACACAACAAATGGAAAAACTATTATTTACAAAGAGACGTAAATCTTTACATCCAATATGCACTATTTACAGAGTGTCATAGAATGATGTCCTTACTTAAGTAGTGATTAAACAAAACAAACAAAAATTAAGATGAAGTTAAATAGTAGTCATAATGAATAACAATACTTATTCCCCCCCATAAACTAATAGAAAAAATCATTAGAAAATGGCCAGAATTAGCACAATAATATATTGTTAAGCCTCTCCCTGCAAAACATTGCCTTCCCTATGAATTAAAATATGTAAAAATTTGTGTTAAGGAGAAATCAAAAGTGTAAGAAGGAAGTTTCTTTTCACTATGAATTGCATTGGATTTTTTTCAATGAAAAAAGAGGAGCATCCGTGCTAACCTTCCCTTTACTATGATTTAGGTAGAGTTGTTGTTGTCAGATAAAACAAGTGGAAGAAGAGGGAGAAACCCAAACCTCTACTGACTCATACCGTGTTAGTTTAACAGCTGTTATCAGTGTGTCATTGGCAAAAAAGTGAAAGTTTAGCCTATGTGGGAAATCAATATTTATTGATTATCCATGCCAAATATCATGCCAATCGGCTTCATAGTTTTACCAGAGAAGAGGCACGGACAAACTAAGGGCTCAAATATTAGTATAAATATCCATTGTTCTACATCCATAAAGAATGTGTGCGTGTGTCTATCTCTAGTTTGATTTCGATTTTACTTTTTGTATGATATGCATATTGTCCAAGTTTACCTAATAAGGGATTTTCAAAAAATGTTGATTAGTAAAAAGGAAAAAATAATAAAGCATTAAAAAAAAACTTTTTTGTAATTCGTACATTCTATAATTCAAACTTCACTAGTTTAGGAACAAATTAAAAAAAATCCTAATAATAATTGTTATTCTGATATGTCTTTATATTATTACTACAATACTTTTTCCCCTAAGGGTCCTTAATTAAAAAAACTGTGGTTATGCATAGTATAAGAGGGTTGTTCAATAAGTCCATAACCAGATACAGTTATTAGCTTAATTTTGATCTGAAATTCTTGCTGTATAATGTTCGATCTATGTGATCAATGGAGAAGCATTGACAAGGAAAGAGATTATGTTGAAAATAAATATTTGTTGTGTAAAATAAATGCTTTTCATCATTAGGTTACAGACTTATTGACTTATCTATGTACTTTACTTAAATTGATACTGGCTACTCTAAGTGCACTATCATTCACACACACATTATTATATGGTTGATATTATGCTCATAATAGTGACGTTACTTTGGCATTTGTATATAATTATGTACATTAAGATACTTATTACCTTGATTAATTAACTTTTTTAAGTGAAGAATTGTGTACCATGAAATTATTAATTTTTGTCAACTAAATTTTCCTTAGGAATGTCTTTTATTTCTGATATCACTGTAATGATTTTAATTTAACATTTACTTTGTGTAAAAAACAAACACTTGAATGTAATTTATTTTATTTATACCATTTCATTAATCAGTTTATCATTCCAAAAATCTTGTATTTAAAAAAAACATCTCTATGCATGTACTTGTTTGATTACATTGCTCATCTCTATCTTTATCATACTAGAGATAACTTCAGTATAAAGAATTATATTTATGAAATAAGATGGAATTATTTTATCACAATATTTGATGAATTATGGCAGATTGATTTGTTTAGCGGCATATCAACCTCTGATGGGTCATTTAATGCCGAAATCAGTTTATAATTAAAAAGAAATAGTTTTGCGACTTTGGTGAAAGGTTATTTAAAAAAAAATAGTCTTGCAACTTTGATGAAAAAACAGTTGGCCCCTGTTTGGGTGGGGGTGTGTGTTACCCCTCTACAGGGGATGCAGTCAGCGTTTTCTAAGCCCCAGCTGACAGGGCCGGAATTATGGCAAATAAGGGAGAAAGAAAAGAAATTGGTGTCAGCATGGAGTGTGTTTCAGTGCTAACCAAGTCCTGTAATAGCATGCCAAACAAGGCACATTTTCTTTCTCATTTACCTCTGGAGAGAACATTTAGAACATTTTATTTTAGTTTGAAAAAAAAATAAAGTATACAATTTGTATATACAAGCACACATCATAGCAATCATATTTAAACCTTTGTGGTGGTGTAATAAACATTATAATTCTTCTTAAAATCATTTACATCTGTTGATAGCACTACATATTCCGGTAATCTATTCCAAGGTCCCACCACTCTACTGCTAAAAAAAGAATTTTCTGATATTCAATCTACTTCTATTTGCTTCTACCATATATGTGTGACCTCTCAGTCTCTTGTACCCCCTTCTAGTAAAAAATGCATCACAGTTTACTACTTCTAAACCATGTATAATCTTAAACATTTCTATTAAGTCTCCCCGATCTCTCCTATTTTCTAACGATGTTAACCCTGACACTTTTAGCCTATCCTCATAACTCATATTTTTTAATTTCGGTACTGACTTAGTTGCTCGTCTCTGGACTTTTTCTAAAACATTTTTATCTCTAAGTGACCCGGGCTGTGCACAGTACTCGAGGTGTGCAGGTATATGTATTCGGGCGCGTCTTTCCGTCTTTCCGTCTGTCTGTTTGTCTGAATGGATTTCAATGAGATTTGTGAAAGGGTGGGCAATGAACCATGGAAGAAACAATTAAATTTTAGGGCCGATCTGTGCACAATTACTCCCCCTTGACAGAGGGATGCACTCTCTGAGTGCTTTCTAGTTAAAAATGTTTTTCAATGTGTTGGCTGCTTATTTTACTCTTATTCTCCTCTAAATAAAAAACCTTTTCTATGATGCGTTTGCTTTATTATCCATCAAAGAGAAAAGAAATCCACAGTTTACAACAATGAAAATTATCAGTTGAGCTAATGAATTTTTGTGAAAGTGCAGAATTATGACATTTTAAAATGAATTGACATTTTAAATGCAAAAGGGCTTTTAAAGTAAAGTGCAATTTCATGCTTGTAATTATACAATTTTCAAAATGCACCCAGGTTGGCTTGATGTATAAAAAGATAAAGGCAACATTCTGTTTTATGAGCCATATTTGTGTATGTTGTAACCAATCATTACCTGCTTAAAATTAACTTAATTTTGATGATAAACATTTTTTCTCTGACCTACGGATACATAATCTCCTATGTTGGGTTTTAACTCCGTATACAAATCGGCATACTGCTCTACCTTTTGTGCTGGTTTGATTTGTCAATGAGACTCAACTAATTTTATTTCTGATCCCAATGGTACCACATCATTATATGTTTCATCTTAGTACATCCTATCATTAGGGGCTTAGACACTAAACTGCACCACGGTCAGGTAGGCTCTTGTGAAAATAATTGTGGACATTTCTATTAACAATTGGTGAACACCTACATTCCCCACTGTTACACCTATGTCACTAGGCCATTGCCTACTTATTTTCTGGTCTGTCTACTGTGAAATCTTCTGAAAAATCTCTCAAAAATAGCATTCTATTTAAGAATTGGTGCACATAAAAGTGAACTGAAAATGTATTGGAAATTGGTTGTGAGTTTACCTAATGTATGAATTGGAAATTGGTTGTGAGTTTACCTAATGTATGAATTGGAAATTGGTTGTGAGTTTACCTAATATATGAATTGGAAATTGGTTGTGAGTTTACCTAATGTATGAATTGGAAATTGGTTGTGAGTTTACCTAATGTATGAATTGGTCATTTTCAGCCCCCACCCGTACCCGCAATCTAAGAATTTGAGTTAATTTGCAGCAACAATATTTTTATTTATGTATTCATAAAGACAAGATTAGGAATATAACACATTGCAAAAAAGAATAGAGAATTAGCATTCCAAGGGAAATTATGAATCCCTGCCACCTATCTATGGTTCTTTTTGCTGTGGTGGTGGTGGTGGTGGTAAAAATAAGTTACATTGATGAATATACTACCAGTATGTTTTGAACCATAAATTCATGATTTAAAAAAAGCATGAACGCTGTCAGATGCAAACTAAGGGGCCAATTTAACATTTACATTGTAAATTGACCCCCCCCCCCCAACTAAAATCTTATTTTGGAGGGGACTATTCCTACTCCTTGTGGGGAGCGTGTGTGCAAAATTTCAAAAAGTTTCTACTACGGTTAGGGCTGGGCATGGTCTGGATACATAGATACATACAAATGTCAGAACACATGAATAACCTAAACCCAGCAACAATGTTTAAACCGGTCTGTTTTGGGTAACAGGGATTAATGAAAATAACTAGAAAAATATTGTGTAATAAAAAAAAGTAGTAAAAACATTATTTTAATTAAATTTGACCAGTTTTTACCTTCATCTTAATTCAGTTGTTTTTATATACAACTTTCAATTCAGGCTGTTGTTTCCACGGCAACCAATAACAGTGTGGTCGGATAATACAGAATAAGCCTTCAGTGTATATAAAAAAACAACTGAAATAAGATGAAGGTAAAAACTAGTCAAATTTAATTAAAATAATGTGTTACAATTACTTCATACAATAATAATAATAAAGATTGATTTAGTAAAAACATGTTTGAGTATACTATGCTGGGTTTGTAAAAGGGTTCTTTTTTCTGCTCTGTTCTTCTTCCTATTTAGTACTGAATTTTCTGAATAGTATGTAGGGTTTTGATTGCAGTATTTGGTTACTCATGAAGTTTGTAAAAGGTAAAAAGGTAAAGCGTCCTGTCTCTTAAGAGACAACTCCCAATGGAGGCTGGTGATGAAGTCCCAGATTCTGTTGCATGTATCAGTTTAGTGATCTTTGCAAGTCTCAAGTCTTGTCGAGACCAGGACTTTATTCCTACAAGTTTTTATGACCACCCCCTTGGAAGGATGCAAGTCCACTGAAGGGATACCTCCGCCCTAATCACAGAGTGCACCGGGAAATTTGTCCTAATGAAAAGTTTTCAACACCCTTCATACTGGGAATCGAACCTGGGACATTCTGCATGTGAGGCAGACGTGGTAACCAATGAACCATTACACTATCTGAGCGGACAATGACCTACTGATGAAGTTAGTAATCTGGTTTAATGTTGCTTAATCTTGTTTAAACATCAATTCTAATTTAGTTGCCAGTGTATACCAACCATGATTATAGAAAACATGCCTGAGCAAAGAATAGATTAGAAAACAAGACTGGCTGCTGCCGGGTCAAAATCCACTCCAACTTCTATTCCGACTGAAGATGATTACTGCAACTTTGGTATTGTGTATATATATTAATTAAAAAGGTTATAAAAATATTTTTAATTTTCTATATTTATTTATTAAAATGAAATAAGCCCATGCATATGATAAATTTTCATTAATATCTAAGACTTGTCAATTTAGCTCAGGCAGTATGATGCCTGGCTAGTGATCACTAGGACGTGAGTTCAAATCATGGTAGGGGAATGGGGATTTTACATATCGGTTTACACCCCTAAATTTGGTGAGTCTTGTTCTTGTTACATAGGAAAGTAAAGTCAACTCTGATTTTGTCCTGGAGTTTGACAATATATAATCTCTAAAAGCAGTCCTGCTTTATTTCTCTCGGCCTTGTTGGCTGGGGCCTAGAATATGCTGTCTGCATCCCCTGCAGAGAGGTAAGACCCCCACCCAAACAGGGGCCAACTGTTTTTGCACCAAAGTCGCAGGACTCTAATTAAGGAAAAGTAACCTTTCACCAAAGTCGCAAGACTCTTTTTTTTATGGAATTTTAAACTGATTTCGGCATTAAATGACCCATCAAGGGTTGATATGCCGCTAAACAAATCAATCAATCAATCATTTATTTCTCTATGATCTGAATAATATTGGAGTCAAATATTAACGCTTGCCTCTGTTGTTATTTTGAACCAACACAATTATTTTATTGGAGACTATTATCATTTTTACAATAATAATAATCTTATAATATAAAAGGTGATGTCACTTTTTTTTAATCTTTGTTGGTTTGTGTCATGCTAAAGCAAATAGAAAGGGATAAAGCAAGGCTCTACTGTGTCTCTGTTTGCATCTACACCACTACTACTAATACTGTATTAGCAAGGAAAACAATTCCACTAAATATAGGCATCTCTGATTTTTCATGAATAAAACTGATATTTTTCTCATATTAAAAAAGAAATTAGTTTTTTACCCAATTCTGCTGCTTTTAAAAATTAAAAAGTTACAGAAAATCAAATGCATTTATTTGTTTGCAATAAATATATTTATACTAAAATATATGTTTGTAAAGTTTATTTATCAAAACCCAACACTTTTTACTTTGAAATTACGGCAAAAATGTCAATAGAACCACCCCAGTATTTTACTTCAGAATTATGCCAATATATGTGCACAACCTATTGGTCATATGCACAGCAGATTTCTAACCATATACTTTCGTATATATCATCTGACTGAGAGGGGGTGTGGTTGCAATTTTGCGACGGTGGTGCTTAAAGGGTTAAGGAATTGTTTCATTGCAGAGCACTAAGTTAATTTTGGAATTTTCAAACCCAGTACTGCCTGAACATTGATTACTGTTAAAGTCTATTTTGAGAAGAAATTGGTATATCCCACGATTTAGCATGTTTGTATGTTGGCTTTCTTTTTCAAAATATATGCCCAGCAAGTTTTCTTTATTCTTAAAACAGCTGAAATGAATATATTAGAAAGCATCAACCAAAACTGTCAACATAGCCAACCAGCCAGACCAACTTAAAAACTGAAGAAAGCTATGTATGTATGTATCAAGTGTACAGGCCGTACCAATTGAGCTAGAGGGCTGAAAATTTAAACATTTACTGCTTATTGTGTCTAGTCAAAATTCCCCTCATAAAAGGTTTTTAGGGGGGGGGGGTTCAATTTGCAATGTAAGTTTATGCTAAATTGGCCCCTTAGTTTGTGTCTCGGATTATTCACGCTTGTTTTTTGAAAATTTGGCCTTTTTTTAGGCAAGAGAAGTAACTTATTAATTGATCATCCCTTTTTCCAATTTTTTTAATTGATCATCCCCAACACTGCCAAAAGATGTTGGTCGCATGACGTTTTCTATTCAGTGACTAACCAGACCTGTTTTGTTTTGCTCTGAAACTCTTCTTGGGCTTTAATGGTAAATTGACCTTTTAATTGAGCTGCATGTTTACATAGTAAAAAAAATATTCAGTGCATATATCTTCAAAGTTTCCTCTCAATGGTTCTCTTCCATTTCCTTACTTAGATCAATTTGCAAGACTTTTCCCCCCTTCTTCATTGCAGGCTGCCAGCAACTATGTGCTGTCTCCTGATGCTGAGGTATTCATTCCACAACAATATAAGGCTGCTGCAGCTCCTGTGCTGATCCCTAAAGATGCCCCCATCATACCTCAGCCATTTCCTACACTGGCCGATGGCGGCTCCAAGCATCCAAACAGGATGGGCAGTAACTACACCGCACCACTAATACACACAGATGCATGTGCAGCATTGCCAAACGGGTAAGTACTTAAAAAATATCTTCGTTTTTCTTTGGATTTATTTTCAGTCCAGTTGGATATTTTAAACGTTTTTTGTTAGAATTAAATTTTAAAAAGAATTCTTCATTTTTTTTTCATCGTGCCTATAACAAAAGCAAGTTCTGAAATCATTTTAAATGTATATTCTGGATATACTGTCTATAGTTTTGGAAACTGAGAAAAATCAAAGAAGCAGCATGCATCAACCTGTCAGCTGAGTGCATAAGTCAAACAAGTGCAGATTTCAACTTGATGCGGCTTCCACTACTGAACAGGGACAAGGTATGGAAATCCTGGCCTAACAAGGAAAGGAAAGAAAAACATCTGAATCCTACGTTATAAGATTTGCTACCACCATTGGAGAGAAAAATTTCTGTTTACCACCATCATGTTCAGATAGTACACCTGAAGAAGGCCGTAGAATGGATCGTCTGAATTGTTGTGTTAACAACACAAACAACAAGGAGATCAATTACCTGAAAAACTGTTTGAATATTCTGGATATCTCTTAATGCTATCTTTAGTCCTTATCTCTAGAAAAAACATTTTTGTTTTTTTTAACCCCCCCCCCCTAGGTTTTTAGTGGGGGTTCAATTTGTAATGTAAGTTTAATCTAAATTGATCACTAGTTTGTGTCCGCTTATTTTTTGAAAATTCAGATTTTCTTTTGTAATCACTGCCCTACAAAATGTGAGAGAAGTAACTTATTCATTGATCACCCCTTTTTTTCCAATTTTTTAATTGATCACCCCAAATACGGCATGCTGCCAAAAGATGTTAGTCACATGATGGTTTCTATTGAGTGACTAACCAGACCTGTATTAGTTTATTTTTGTGATAATACAAGGTGTTTTCCCCTCTTAAAATGACTAGAATTATGCCT
The DNA here is from genome assembly GCA_006491835.1 of Architeuthis dux. Classification (NCBI taxonomy): domain Eukaryota; kingdom Metazoa; phylum Mollusca; class Cephalopoda; order Oegopsida; family Architeuthidae; genus Architeuthis; species Architeuthis dux. The sequence continues at coordinate 1,814,766 of VCCN01000428.1, read as the reverse complement.
TTATCTTTTTTGCTTAGTGGAAAAATAATGATAAAAATAATCAGGATTGAAAATGTTGAACTCCTCGTTTGTTGAGGTCGTTTCTGGCATAGATCTAATGTTAGACCCATCTGACGCTTTGTAGGCATTGTTCACAACCTGCTGTGCCTGTGTGTGTGTTATGTGATAGTAGTGTTAGTAAAAGGTGTATTTAGATGGCATGGACAGGTCATTGCCCAAATAATCTTTAAATTCATTCACTGTTGTGGCATTTACTGTGTTAGTGTGTAGGCAGTTCCAAGTGTTAATAAATTTGTGGCGGATAACTCGGTGGTGATATATTTGAAATTGTGACCTCTTGTTTGATGACTAAGAGAGGGTGTGAGCATGGATATGTTTTGTTTACAGTGAAGTGAGCAGTAGGTTTTAGTGTCGAGAGTTATCATGTGTTTATAGATCAGTAAGAAAGAAGTTGCATTTTATTTTTTTTTGGCAAAGTGCCTAGTTGCAATTTCTATAAACATTTTCAAACTATGACTCTATTTGTTATTATAAACCTTACTTGGATTTTAACGCAGTGTATCATTGTAGACATTTGTTGGCACTTAACATGATGATTATTACTGTAATCAGAGTTTTCTTGCATGTGCGAAATTTGCAGTTAATAAAATGCTATGAAAAAGCCAAGTACTTTGCTTGCAATGGAAATTAGTGATTACCCGTCAATTACATTTGAGTTCAGTTTAATGTGTAATTATTGGTGTGTCGTTTTTTTTTTTGTTAAGATACATTGTTGAGCAAGACAAGACTGATGTAGATATTTACACTATTTATAAAATTTCTCTGCAGTGAGTGTTACTACTGGGATCTACCGTAAGATCGCCCATCAGATAGATCACCCATGGGCGGTTATTTTAGGTGGGCGTTTATTTGGGGGTCAAGTTTTTGTAGATGAAAATTTGAAAGCATCTATGTTTTAATGCTCTTTAGTATAAAAAAATGGGACACCTTGAATACGTATACGGGGTGTCCCTAAAGTCTGGACACATAGGCAAAATGCATATTTTCAATAAAAAAAATTTGAACAACATTTTATTTAATTGAAATATTAATAAATAACATCTTCAATGTGTTTTCTTCTTTCAACAAACTCATATTTAATCTGTGGTGCAAAAAAAATATAGTTATAAATAGTGATATTTCCTATGTGTCCAGACTTTAGGGACACCCTGTATAATAATTAAGACATCAAGTCCGAAATATCTGCCAATTTGTTGTCTAAAACAAAAAGTTTCTTCAAAGAAATTAATTCACTTGATACTTCTTCATTATTGTTGAATGTGTTTGAAAACAAACTATATTATTTATTTATTACAAAAATTAAATTATTGTGTTTGAAGGTACTAAATACAGTCTATATAATATATAGACTATATTTAGTGTGTGTATATATGTTTGGCTCTCGTAGCAACTTCAAAAGAAAACACTGTCTTCATATGAGTTCCTGATTAATAGTGAAGTGAATAAAAACATGCGAGTCGTAACTTTTATTATTTTATTATGCTCAATTTTGGCCTTTGAATAATGCACCTGGGCTATTATTTGGTCCATTTTCTTTTTTTTCCACCCAAATTTGGCTGTTTTTCCATTTGATCTTATGGTAGATCATGGTATAACTTCTATGGAAGTCATTTTGGATGAAAATAAGCAGAATAAGCAAGCTGACTAATTGCTAATTATATTTAAAATAATGTTTATCTTGAGTTTTTTTTTTGTAAAATGAATATAATAGAAAAACTCAACCAAAACTATCACCAGTTTTTAAGCTGGTCTGGCTGGCTATATATGTATCACCAATTTATTAATCACCACTAACCACAACACTGGTTTATTGTTTGGTTTAGGTGTTCTGACATTTATATGTATCTATATATCTATCTATGTATCCGGACTTTGCCCAGCCTTTACCATTGATAGTAGAAACTTGAAATTTTGCATACACACTCCCGTAGGAAAACGTTTTTTTTGTTGTTTTTTTTTGTTGAAAATTCTCCTCCTAAATAGGTTTTTAGAGGGGGGGTTCATAATGCAAGTTTATGCTAAATTGGTCACTAGTTTGTGCCCGCTTGTTTTTAAAAAAAAAATTCAGACCTTTTTTAGTGATCACAGCCCAACAAAAGGTGAGAGAAGTAACTTATTCATTGATCACCCCTTTTTCCAACTTTTTAATTGATCACCCCCAACACAGCATATATGGGTGGCAGTGATTCATAATTTCCCTTGTAATGCTAGTTCCTTATTACGTCTAGAAAAGTCATAATAGGTTTTACTGTGTGGGGCTGGGTCAATTTGCAGTTTAAGTTTATGCTAAATTTATCCCTTAGTTTGTGTGCAGCAACATTTACACTTGTTTTTTGTGATCACTTCCCAACAAAAGTTGAGAGAAGTAACTTATTCATTGATAACCCCTTTTCCCAATTTTTCAATCGATCACCCCGACATGGTATGCTTGCCAAAAGACATTGGTCACAAGACAGTTTCTATTCAGTGACTAACAAAACCTATTTAGGCTATAGATTTTGTTTTGTTTTTTAAGCTTGTAATGGCGTTCAAGAAGTAAATCATAGAAGTTGACTGTAAACAGGAATATACAAGAACAAACCATTCATTTAAACTCTCGATTTTGTTCATTTATATCTGATGCAAGTGCTACTGCTTTCCTGGGTTTGAAAATGATATTTTCTAATAAGAAATTAACCCTTTGCTTACTGAATCTGGGTTTCTTAAATGATCTATTTATGTATTGAATAGAATCAATGTTGCTAGATTTCAAATAGGGTTTATAATTTTAAGAATATTATCTGATTTGCTTTAAAATGTAGATCCCAATTTCTTCATGCTCTCAACTTAGGTGTATTTCAATGTTTAACATTTGCAATGACAAAAATTGGTGGTATACAAAATATTACAAAGATTTATGTTAAAAAGAAAGAAAGCAATTGTATGCATAAAATAATACACTTATTTTAGTTACATTGAGACCACAAGATGGATTTACTGAATATTTTAATAACCGTTCTTACTCTGAAAAGGGATCTTTTTTTCTTTTTAAATTTGGCCTAGTGGCTGAAATAGTTGCATTTTCCACATATGTATGTGTCATGTGTACAGCCCTAACCATTCATAGAAACTTGAAATTTTGTACACACACTCCCCTCAATGAGATGGGGGAAATGGTTTTTACAAAAGTTGAAATATTTTCAAAACTTTTGACCCTGAAGCAGCCAGTCTTGTTTTGCCAATTATGAAAATCTATAGATCTGTTTTTTTTTATTCTTATATTTTAGATATATTCACATTGTGTATATTTAGCCATTCTAAGAAAGTGATATAATTGTTGATTATTCTAGTGCTAACTTTACTGTAAAAATGTTATTTAATATAACAAAGATTTCATATAGCTGTTGTATCAAACATGTGATCTGCTACAATTGTCACCATTCTTCACTTGGAACCTACTTATTTGAAATAGTCAAACTAACTGAAATTTGGTGTAGAGTTACATCTTTTCAAGGCAAAAGTCATAGGCTATGTGACTCTTTCTGACTGATAATAATAGCATTGTGTCTGCGTTTGTGCTCACCCCAATAATAATGATCCAATTTCTGTTTGAGTTACCGTAACACAGCAAAAATGGCACATCGTAGTCAGATTTTTGTTAGCGCAATAGCGTTAAAATGCTCTGACTTGAAGAATAAAGTTATTTCCAGTCCAATTTAAAACTTAATAATAGTGTGAGGTATGCTTTCACACTTATGCCAATAATAAGGATCCAATTTTTGCATGTTTGCTTGTGCTTTTGTTATAAAAGCTGAAAAGAAAATCATATAAACATTGAAAGAAGAAAAAAATGAAAAGATTACTAACTGCTGCACAAAGTAATGATACATTTATTTAAAAAAAAAAAATTGTTACATATCTTTATATGATAATTACAAAGACATTTATTAGTTGCCCGATGCTAGTGTGAGTGACTGCTAAACGAGCACATTATATGCGAAAAATACGAATGTGAGAGTTGAGGGGCCAACAAAGTGTAGGATCAAAAGACTCCTGCCTACCATGAGAACTTTGTTAGCTCAATCAGTAGAGCAGAATCTGTGTATAAGTTTGCTTCCAAGGTGGATGCGGGTTCAATCCCTGCAGTGCTTGTTTCTTTATTCACATTTACGATTTAGGTTGCTCATTTAGCAGTTGCTTACACAGGCGCTGGGCAAATATAGGTTCTCAATTAATATACGTCTTTATAATTATCATATTCTGTCAGATATACAATTATCCATTATTTGATTTCATATCTTTATATAGAAATAAATTATTTTCACTAAATAACAGTATCATTATTTAATACAAAAGTTATTAATCTTTTAATTTCTTTTTCTTTTCTTTTTTCATCATGAACATATGCACATGAACATATCCACACTTCATTACAAAAACAATAAATTGTAAGCATGTATGTTCAAAAATCATTTAACATTTTTCTCATCATAAAAACCTCGACAAAGACTGTATAACCTTTTCTTTGTATGCCAATAATTTTGCTGTATATTAAATACATATATCCTTGTTGGGTGGCAATCATTTCACCGAAGTTCATCTCACTGAAGTTCATCTCACCGCACGTTTGTTGGTCACTTTTTTCAGAGTTTACTATTCTCAAAAAAACATTGGTTAACTTTATTGTTTCTAAACTTACTACGATGGGGTTATGTTAATGTTTAAAAGAAAAAAGTACATATAAACATTCTACTTCTGTCTCTCGTCCATAAAAACGTTCTCTATTCTATACAAATCTTTTGGAACACTTACAGACACTTACTACGTCACACTCTATAAATATGAAATGTGTTCAGTTTAGCATTATACTTGCATTGTGAATCGGACCCCCAACTAAAAATTCGATAGTGTTGCAATTTTCAAAAAACAAAAATAGCATATGTTTTATCCAGGGGTTATTCAATATCAATTGCAAAAAATCAGACCCCTGGGACTTTTAGTTTGGCCGTGATGTTCATTGCAGACATACATAGTTACTATAAAAATAGCAACATTCTCATAGTATTACAGATCATATCTTTATGTATGTATGTATGTATGTCCTTTTTATTTCAGATTTTTTTTTTTTAAACTGTCAGCCAAAACTGTCAACATTTCTTCAATTTCTAAGTTAGTCTGGCTGGCTATATATCTATCATGTGTACAGGCCGCATTAATGGAGCAAGGGGGCTGAAAATTTAAACATTTACTACTAATGTCTAGAAAAAACGTTTTTTTTAAAATTCCGATTCAATTTTCAATCTAAGTTCATGCTAAATTGATCCCTTAATTTGTATCAGGCAGCATTCACGCTTGTTTTTTGAAAATTCAGACTTTTTTTAGTGATCACTGCACAAGAAAAGGCGAGAAAGTAACTTATTCATTGATCACCAATTTTTCCAATTTTTAATTGAACACCCCCAACACAGCATGTGGCCAAAAACATTGGTCCTGTGACGGTTTCTATTGTGTGACTAACCAGACCTGTTTTAATATTAATCTTTTTAATATTATCATTTTAACGAATCCTTAAAGAATATTTTCAGGATTCTTTTTTTTTTTTTAATTCTTTCTTTTTAAATAATAGCATTTTAAAATATTTTAAGATATTTTTTTTTTTACTTTTTAAAATTATTTTTGTTTATGTTCATGTTTTTGCTAATTTTTGATGCATAGTCA
>VCCN01000428.1:1781757-1803138 GCA_006491835.1 Architeuthis dux | reverse complement strand
ACCCAGCAATAAATCAGTGTTGTGAGTAGCAGTGATTAATATGAAGTTATATTATTTGAATGAGAATAATAGTTCACTTACTACAATGTTTGCATATAAACTTATCATCGTTTAGTGCAGACTATTTAAAGAATTAGATTTTATGTTATATATGTAGATGTGAATTTGATATCAGAAAAGTTGTACATAAGTGGTATGCCATATTATTTGAATCAGAAATAACTGTATCTAATCAGCTTGCAGAGTTAAAAACAATTTTTATGATTTAACTGTATCGAGTAATACGCATAATAAATAGGTTCGAACATGCCCATTCATGCTTAGTCACTAGGTGGGCCATTCTTTTCTCTCTAAGATCTTCCAGTTAGATTTCCTTTACTTACATTATAAGTTAGCATGTGTGCACATGAGCTATCATGTTAGTGTTCACAGTATATGTTTATTCATTAGTGTGTAGAAAATCCTGTAATTCCAATCAATAAACCGACAAGTACTGTATCTATTTTGTTTTGCCAACAGCAAATGCTGCTGGTCAAATTTTATCAATATCAAAACAAGAGTTTCTATCCTTGGGCTGTGCTATTGATTAGTCCTGAATCAATATAAGAGGACATGTTGTTATTTTCTATGCTTTGTGAATTTCTTTTTTGCATATATTTACCAGTGTGAATTGAAGTTTTGATTTAGACTTTTAAAATATTTTGGGAAAATTTAAGAAAAAATATTTTGAATAAAAAGATTCTTTCTGATTTTCCTAGTATTAGAAACTGTCAACTAAAACTGTCAACATAGGTTTCTTCAGTTTTTAAGTTGGTCTGGATGGCTATGTATGTATGACGCGTAAAGGCCACACCAATAGAGCTAGAGGGCTGAAAATTTCAACATCTACTACTTATGTCTTTTTTTGTTGAAAATTCCCCCTGAATAGGTTTTTAGTCAATTTGCAATGTAAGTTTATGCTAAATTGATCTCTGAAAATTCAGCCTGTTTTGTGATCACTGCCCAACAAAATCAGAGAGAAGTAACTTATTCATTGATCACCTCTTTTTCCAAATTTCTAATTGATCACCCCCAATATGGCAGGATGCCAAAAGACATTGGTCCAATGACGGTTTCTATTGAGTGACTCACCAGACCTGTCTTAATATCTTTCAAGTCTTCAATGTTGAGTAATTACCAAAGATATATTCATTAGTTGAATTCCAACCCTTGACTATATCATTGCAGCTATTATTCTGAATTAAGGAATTAGCACCGCTATTTTTTCAAATGATGAGATGGAGTTGATTGTACAACTAAAAGAAGTTGTTGTGGATTGTCAGTTGAATGACAGTATCAATCAGAATGTTGTTCTCGGAAGTGCCAGAAACTGTTTAGAAAATTCAAAATCAAATGAAAGACATTAAAATAGGAACTTCACTGTATTTATCTAAGGATTATACAAACTTCTTTTTATTTATTTTACTTATCAGATGACAATCTTAAATCCATAAATTTTTAAAAGTGCACCATAAACCTAATACAAGTTGTTTTGGTCAGCGCATTTCTATATACAGTAAAACTTTGCTATAACAAATTTCAGCTTTAACGAACATGTGGATCCATCCGAACTGACTTTGGATTTACTGAACAAAGTTAAATAAATGTGGCTTAATTTCTTATTATTTACTGAATGAAGTTAGATAAATGCGGCAAACACATTTACTGTATTGGTAAAATCCATGAAACCAGCTCTTATAAGCAACAAAAAATCAGTATTCAAAATACAGCCATGTGCCGATTTGCATCCAGGTTATGATCAGGAAGAATGGACGCAACTCGACTTGAACATTCGCAGTTGAGCCATAGAACTGCCATGACTGATATTCCTGTCATCCGCAGTTAATGGGTTTTAAGCTCTTATCGGAACGTATCTGCGATCAGACATAAATCCAATGTATGACTGTATAATGAAAAAATGTTTTTATATTATTGTAATCAAATATTTCTCAAATCTGATATATTTATAGCACCAATATCTGCTTGACTGTCAAAAGTAAACAATGTTTTGGGGTTTTTTGTTTTTATTATAAGGCAACTAGTCTTTTAATTCTTAGAACATGGGTGGCCTCTTTAGCGGCTGCTGACACGTGTGTTTTGTTTACAAACATTAATACGGGGATGCAGTCGGCGTATTCTAGGCCCCAGTGGGGGGAATCTTACAGGCTGGTTACATGTATTTAAAAACACATCTATGTTTTCCACCAAATTTTAACATTTGTTATTTTTGTAGATAATAGCTTGAAAATTGGTCTACATATGTGTCATGACATTCTTATTAATATTACTAAAAGAACTGGCAGAAAACTACATGAAATTTATATATAAAATGTAAACAAACAATCGGATTGGCCATCACTCACCATTCCATCATAGCTCACCATTTGACAATTCCTGGGGTTTTGTCAACATTATAGTCAAATTTCAGCAAAATAAGTCAAGATTTGATAAATTGTAAACAAAAACGTTTTTGTTTATAAAAATGTAAAAAATCAGATCGGCCATTACTCACCATCCCCCAGGTAGAATCTCTCCACAAGCCTACATACAAAATTTCATTGAAATATATTAAAGAATCCAATTGAGAAAAAGGAGATGGACACCCATAGCGAATGATATTATCTGGCGGCTTTTTTCCGCCTGGGACAATATATTTTTAAACAGTATATATTTTTCATGTTTTAGCACTTTTAATGTGAAAAAATGGGTAAAGTATACAACTATGATAACCTGATATAAATCCATGATAGTAATTTAATTTTCCATATCTATTAATTCTGTCACTAATTCAAAAAGATAATTCAAGTATGATTTCACAAAAAGATAGTACGAATTCTTAAAAATGTATATATCATAGTATTTTAAATGAGTTAAAGTGAAGCAGTCCATTTAAATTCTTCCGATTTAATAAACAGTATTGGATCTAGTAATAATGAATAAATATATATAAATAAATTCTATGCAGAAAGAATACTGACAAAAAAAGGTTTTATGAAAAAAGAAAAGAAATTTACATGTATGATCTTCTGTAGCAAAAGTCGTAAATGGTTTAAAATGACGAAAACGTAATGGATGACTAAAATGTAAAATTGCTGTGTTGTATTACAATTCTTTCTAATTCAATAAATAGTTACATGCAGTCTGTAAGATTTAACTCGACCACTCTACTCCGTCAAGTCAACTCTCTCTCAAGCATACAAGTTTCTCAGCTTTCTCGACTGCTGGTTGAAAAAATAAGATCTTTATCACATTTAAAAAAATTTTTTAAAATTATTTTTAATATTCAACTGAATCGTTATCAATATGAATTTCAAAGATGGCAATGTTAATTTATCCCCCCTATGTAACCTTTTTTATTTGCAAAGTTTGTTAACCTAGGAACAGAAAATGTAGAACAATGAGATCGAAATCATCATAGTTCATTACACTTTATATGATTTTTCTTTTAGGCATGAGTCAATCTTCTATTATAAGAATTTTGGTTGAGACAAATTATTTTGGGGCGAGTAAACTTTCCCTCTAAAAAAGAAGCTAGACTCTAACTCGACTGGCGGTCAAGTTACTGTTTTTTAAAAAACTTACAGGCTGGTTACATTCTTTTCAGTTAGTTTTAAGTTCTTCACAAATTGTTATTAGTAATGAAAGATATCTGGATTTCTTGATATCTGGTTACCAGATATCATGAAATCGGATATCCATTTTTTTTTTTTTTTGTGAATCCGGCTCCGGATATCCGTCCGGCTCTGAATTCTGGTGCATCACTTCTCAACAGTATAAATATCTGAATATCTTTATCTAAAACTAGAAGAGTAGAATTGAAACTTTAGCTAATGATCCATCTAAACTTTAATGCAGAGCTTTCCAAACTTTTTGCATTGGCGATACGTTTTTTAAGTTTTGTCTGTCATCCCAGCAGTTTAACTGACTCAGGAAAAGTATCTTTTGAAAGATATACAAAACTATACTTAATTTTGTGACACACCTAGATTATCGGCAACACAGTATAGTGTTGCAATACAGTTTGGAAAGCTCTGATTTAATGAGATAAATGTTTGATGTGACTTCTTCCTCTTAACATTGAATCCAAAAAAGCTTTAACTAGAAGCTAACTTTTAATACCACTTAACTGTCTGTAGGTTAGCTCTTCTGACAAAAGGCCTAATGATTGACCACTCACTAGTTCAACACACTAAGGTACATCCATTCATTGAAGAAATTAGTACTATACGCTTGTCCTTGTACTGTTAAATCTCGCTGCCAACAATTGTTAACAAGAGTAAAGTGCAAAGAGAGGAATTTCCATGGGAAAAACTTGATTGATTTGTTTGGATTTCAGGCTTTTATGAGGTTTTTTTCTTCAATGATTCTCTGATCAATAAATTGAGTTGTGGAGTTGAGTGGAGGTATAAACAGACTTGAGTCTTCACAGTAAGACATCTAACATATTCTTTTGTTGACCTACCAAGATTGGGGATTTTCTTCTTCTTTTTAAAAAATTTTTTTTTTTTAAAGTTTATATCTGTACTCAACCCTTTCCAGACAGACTAGCCAGATCTGGCTGGCCAAACACCTGCATTTGTTTACAACTGAATTCAGGTGTGCTTTGAAATTAGCCATATGTTGGAATTTCATGAGTAAACAAGCCTGGCTGCTGCAGGGTCAAACTCCACTCCTACTTCTATTCCAACTGAAGATGATTACTGCAACTTTTGTATTGTATATATAATAAATACAAAATTATGAAAATATATTTATTTTTTTAGTATAAATCTATTCATTAGAATTAAATTACCCTTTGCATATCTATAAGATAGATTTTGCCGGGCATGTTAATTTTTACTCCCCTATTTTTGGTGAGGATTGTTCTTGTTCTTGTTATGGTAGAAAAACAAAGTCATCTCCAAACTTGGACTGGAGTTTGACAACATACCGTTACCATATGAATGACTTGGCTCGGCGAACAGTGATTGGGAAGGGTTTTCCACATCTTTTCAGGTCCTAAGTCGGCGGTTCCTGAACGTGAATAGTCCTAATGTCTGCGCAATGGAGTTTTACGGTGAAGTGCAATGAGCGCACGGCTGACACCCATCCTTTAAACCAAAGGTTTGTGTGCTATGGTCCACCGAGGTGGTGTGGATAGCAGCAATATATAGCCTGAGCATAATCATACTAGAATGTATATGGTAGATAGCTCAGATAGCTTGAATTTCAGTTACCTTAAAACTGCTAAAATTTGGAAATAAATTTAGTCTGGAAAAGTTTGAAGAAAAGCCAAATAAAGTAACCATTAGTTAGATTCAAACTCCCTACCGAGTTAGAGCCTTACTTATATAGCTCTTGTCTGTGGTGGTTAGTAAGTTTCAACTACACCAATTTGGCTATGTATATTTGACATGGAATATCTTGATTGTAGGTAATTTAGCATTTGTTTTTAGATGTGTCCAACACATCTCTATAAGAGTCTTTTCGGTCGGTCACATTTATGTTAAACAACACAAAAAGGAAAGAAGGGGGTATTTACCAGCTGCTATGACGTTAGAAGAGGAGCTGTGATGTCATTAAAGAACATCTGATCAATTTTCTTTTTTACCAGCTGCTATGATGTCTGAATAGAATGCGTGACGTCAATAAGAGTACAATTATTCAGCCAATAAAAATCTACGTTTAATTTTTAATGCGTTTTTTAAGACGGTGGATGCATCTAAATTGAACTTGTAGTCTTGTTATATTCAGTATATAGATATTGAAAAGTCAAGTCAAGTGTATGTGTGCTTTTATGAATTTTCAACAGATCAGAATTTGTACTTACAGCATATATTCAAATGATGTAAATGTAAATTTTGACAGGCTTATTATTTTGTTTGAAGAGAGGCCTTATTTGTAGCATTTTCTAAAATCGCTATTATGTTTTTTGCAGGGATGTTGGTGGCTGGCAGGTACCTGGACGTGTGATAGGAGGCAAAAATTACTCTGGTAAATATTGTTTTCTTTCTTGTTCTTTGTGGAACAAAGAGTTCAAGAAGGTAGGAAAGTCTTTATAATTACAGTAAACCTTCGCTATAACGAATTTCGGTGGACTCCTGGATCCATCCAAACTGATTTTGGATTTACCAAATGAGGTTTGATAACTGTGGCGAACACATGGATCATAACAAACTTTTTTTTTTTTCTTTTTTTTTTTTTAACGAACAAAGTTTGAAAAATGCAAGAACCAATCCCTGATTGCTGCGTTCCAAGACGGATGGGCAACCAAACTGCCTTTGGATTTACCAAACGATGTTCGTTAAATGCTACCAAACTTACTTCTTATATACTGGATCAGTGGCAACCATTGGGTATATTAAACTTTCGGCTTTAACAACCACCTTCTCCCCACAATTAGTTTGTTATGGCAAGGGTTTACTGTATGTTGTTGAACAATTCTTCATTCTATAAAGAAGAAATGTCTAAAAGGGACTTTACAAATCATTATTATTTTTAAAAAAACAACATTTTTAATGTTTTTTGCCCAGACAAGCAAAGAATATCCTTGGCTGGTTTAGTTGCTTTGCATTTATATGGGAAGAAATAGATCCCGAGTACAATTCTTTTTTTTTCTTCTAACAATGAGATGATTCTATATTGCTTTTATAAGCCGAGTCCATTATTTTGCCATAACGTCGTCATGAGAGACATCCCCTTCTTATAAATACACCGTTTATGGCACTTGGTCAGCTTTCATCGAAACAAATTGTTTTCCGGTTGTAAAAGTGAAATTCTCATCAGTGATGATGAATCTATCTGAAAAAATGATTTATAATGGATGTTACACAATACACACCATATACTACCTACATAGCATTTCATACAAAACTGGGTTAATTAATTAAGTTAAAACAACAGGTGTTATTGCTCACTAATATGCATTGTGTCTATCAATGCTGTATTCATATAGGCAAAAGTATTGGCCATTTTTTACTGACCTGAGTATAAGTAAAACTGCTGATTTGGGGCCATTTTCTTTAGTAAAATAACCATGACTTATCAAGAATATACAGTAATTTCTCGTAGGCATCATTCCAAGTAATGACCATGGTTATGTTGCTTAGCTTTTTTTATTTTTTATTAAACATTCACATCATTTGGTCCAGATTAACAAAGTACTAAGAAATTACAGGAATACCTTGAATAGTGCAATTTTAATTAGTACGGGTTCTGATGTAATTCTGTTAGTTACATTAATTTGTGCAGCAATAAATTAAGTATAAGCTGGAAAAAAAAAAAGCACATCAAATAATAAAACTTTGAATAGTGCAGTTTTGAACGGTATGGAAAATTTTGGAACAAATTAACCACACTAATAAGGTATACTTGTATTTAGCTTTTAATAATGTTCTCAAGGTTATGACATTGATTTAAGCTTTGGGAAGGATGAGTTTACAACTGAATTTTGAGATCAAAATTTAATTCAATTGATTGTTAAAATGAAGGGGCTTCAAAGCAAATGAAGGTTAAACAGACAACAAAAAAACTGCCTTTCCAAAACTTATCTACTTGAGTGAGATTTTCGAATAACATGGAATTTTGCAAGTTTTTCTAGGGATGTAGACTTTTGCAACTCGCATATAGTGTAATGTTTTTTGTGTATACATGTACACTTAGTACTGATACTAGGAACTATATGTTCAAGCAAAGGTTAAATTAAGGACAACTACAGTACTTGAGTACTGTGCACAGGCCTGGTCACCATACTTGGAGAGAGATAAAAATCTTTTTTAAAAAGTCCAGAGACGAGCAACTAAGTTAGTACCTGAATTAAAAAGTATGAGTTATGAGGATAGGCTAAAAGTGTTAGTTAACATTGTTAGAAAATAGGAGAGATCAAAGAGACTTGGTAGAAATGTTTAAGATTATGTGTGGTTTAGAAGTAAACCCTGATGTATGTTTTTTACTAGAAAGGGGGGGACAAGGGACTGAGAGGTCACACATATACGGTAGAAGTAGATTGAATATCAGAAAATTCATTTTTAGCAATAGAGTGGTGGTACTTTCAAATAGATTACTGAAATATGTACTGCTATCAAGAGATGTAAATGATTTTAAGAAGAATTATGATGTTTATTACACCACCGCAAAGGCACTAGATATTGTGTAAATATGATTGTTATGATGTGTGCTTGTATATACAAATTGTATACTTTTTTTCCCACTAAAATAATATGTAAAATGTTACACTAGCAATTTCATTCTTGATAACTTGTGTTCACCTTGTCAGCATAGCAAAATAACACAAGGATTTATTGTAAAATAGCGTCCACTATCTTCTGAATGTTCTTGCTCATCAATTTTTCCATCCTTGATTCTTAGGTAAGGGCAGTAACCGTGGTGGCAAGTTTAATGGCTCCCGCTGCCCAGTACGTCGACAAATGGAAGAACCTTTCTATAGCGTTCCAATCCCAGCGCCCCACCCGCCCATGCTGTACAACCGTCTCAATTATCCAGCAGCCGCCGCCCTTGCAGCAGATGGCTCCAACTATGTATATGTGCAGTATCCAGCAGCTGCACCCCCTGGTTACAATTTCAACCCTCCTCCCCCACCTCCACCTCCACCACCATTACCACCAACACAGGCTCCAATCCATGGAGCCCCACCACGAGGTCACCCTGCCGCCTCCAATGCGCCAACCTATGGGCTGGATCCCGCTCTCATGTCAACTGGATACCTTCCTGCAGCACCTGCCAATGTCTATGCGGCCAATACTCAAAACTATGAGGAATGGCCGGAGATGATGCAGACAAAGCCGCCACCCACCAACAATCATAAGGTAAATGCACAATCAGTTTTCTCTTCTTTATGCCTTTCATTGCTTCAATACGGATAAGAATGTGGGTAAGAATAGGTCATAAGTTGCAATAAGCAGGCCCGGGCAGAGGGGGGGGGGGCAGATGGGCAAGTTGGCATGGGCCTACGATTTTGATGGGGCCTACTCTAGATGCATAGCAAGATTTTTTTTAAATCGTTCTTGTTCTTGTGTTCTGTTTTGTTACTTGTAAGTATATCATATACACTACATGTGCAGTCTGCTGTTCACTGGGGGAGAACAGTCAGCATGCGATGTTAGTGGGTGCTGTCTTGCACAGAAGAAAGAAATGACAAACGCTGGTTGTAACAAGAAGTCTTTTAGTCACGTAAAAACATAGTAGCAATCAACATGTAAGTGCTTAAATAAGCAGCATTTCAAAGAGGCTAGTGCAGTGCAGGGGGTTGACTTGTTTTGCGTTAAAAGAAAGAGAGAGCGAGGCTAATTAAATCATCATAACGGCCCGACATGGACCCCAAAAAGGCCTGCGTCAAGACTGACCATCCTTCTCTTCACTTCTTCTGCTGCTTCTTTCTGCTGTTAAATTGTTTCCTATTTTAAACTTGCTGGTGGACTTTAGCCATGCTTCCTTCTGATACTGACACACCCTATTCCAAATGTACAGTGATTAATCATGGAGCCACTATTGCGATTTCATGTCTTTTCAAACCCGGTTGGTGGTCGTAACCTCTTTCCTTTAAGCAAACCCTGCATGGTTCCTTACGATATCCTAACTTCTAAATTCCTTTGTGGCTAAAATCGGCACCTAAACATTCACCTATGACCCCCAGCTGTCTGGGAAAGAAATATTCCTTTTCCTGACCGTGAGAAGATTGGTAAAACTTTTGGCTTTAATTTAGTCTTAATTACGGCCCTCACTGACCCTTACGTAACCCATGTACATGCAATACCCATACATAAATCATATGTATTTAACACTGATTACAAAAATACTTAACCCATAAGAACCCACTGTGATACCGGTGTCACATGCAATTTAATTGATCAGTCTCTTTTAACTCATGAAGTGACTTCTAATGAAAATCCTGGTGCAGTCATGTGACTGTGTGTCAGTTTGCCTATCCAGAATCCCATGTAATGTTCCTTCAAGTAGAAATGGGTCTGGGTTCTTATGGGTTAATGACCCCCCCCCCCCCCCCACACACACTTCCAATTTAAATAAAATTGCTTTCCATTAGCTTTTTATATAAATCGTTCTAGTTCTTGTATTCTTCTGTTACTTGTAAGTACATCTTGTACACACATATATATATATACCCCTACATTTCCCATCTGTTCTGGGCCTATAACCAGCTCTGCCTGACTCGGACACTAAGTCGGGTCAGCAACCTTTTTGCCTGTGCGGGCCAGTTCGCGTGGGCCAAATAAATGCCTTCAAAAGGCTTGAAAATAGGAATTAGCCATTTAGATAAGTCTAGTTATATTTTGCCTGAAATCATTTGTGCTTAACCAAGAATACCAATTAGTAATGAAAGAACTCAATTTAGTTGCAATATAATTCAATCAAATCTATTAAAAAGACAAAGATCTTTAAAACATAAAAAGTGAGAATAGCATACCAATATTTGCTCACGGTCTGGTCAAAATCCCTTTATTGGCCAGATCTGGCTGCCGACCCCTGGCACTAAGTGGTGAAAAATTATCATCAGGGTAAAACACCTGCTAATAAATGAAAATTTGAACTGTTTTTTCGCTAAGAAATAAAAGGATATAAGTTAATGTGGCTTAAAGATCCAGAAGTCAAATGGCATTAAATGTTGATGCACTTGTCATATAATTTTATTCCCCCCAAAAGGTAAAGGATACAAGAGTGTGATTGGTTAAAAACACTTTACAACAATACTTGGCAGGGAAAATGGTTTAACCAAAACATGGTAAAAATTTATACAAACTAAAGTAGATACCCAAATCAAAGAAAATTTTTGTGAGAATCTTTTAGCAAGTTTTTTGCTGCCAATTCTCTTGAGTTCTTTATCCTTTTCTTCATTTTCTTCTTGTCCTTGTCATCATTTGAAAACTCCTGCGCCTAAATGTTAAGCAAGTCTGCAACATCATCATTTAAATCTTTGATTATGTTGTATAACCATCTTGGACTGCAAGAAAAAGGAAGACTGGAGACTTGGTTTATAAAAATATGATGATATATTTTTATTCCATCAGATACATTGTGCTGTGGCGGAGAATAAAGAGTGGGAGAGAGATAATGAGAGCCGATATACTTTTCTTAACAGGGAAATTGGTCTTGTGCTTGTCCCAAGCCTAGGTGCTCTCTCTCTCTCTCTCTGCCTTCTGAGGGCGATTATGTGGCTTTTATGGGGTTCGAACACCCACGCTGGTTTTCCAGCCCACCACCTGAAACTCAGGATTTAGTCGATATCCTGTTTATGACTTTTGAACACCTGTTGTGTCTGTTCCGGTCCCTGACACCTGCAGTTTGGGGTTTTGGTCAATGTCCTGTTTATGACTTTCAACACCTGTGGGGATTAAATCTGTGACCTCTGACCATGGCTGCCTAAATATCTAACAATTAGATCATGGTGCAGTTCTCCTGTCCTTTGTTAATTAGTGACATAGCTTGTATGCACAAAGAAAACAGATTTTTGTCATTTTTGGTCATCCATGCTCCGTCAATTTATGCCTGCCATAGGTAATTAAACTACTACTTAAACTTTGAACTGTGTTGACAGGTAAACAGACACCCCTTGTAAACAAATGTATTTTTCACTATATTTTAAGTGAAAAATAAGCAATATTTTTCCAAAATCCAATCATTAAATTAATTCATTTTCTCTGAATCAAATTTCTATGAGGGCTACTCTATTTTTGGAAGATTTTTACGATGATGCATTTATCAATCATGGTGGAATAGAAGTAATTTGTTTACAAAAGTGTGAACAATATTTAAAAACAGTTTAAAACCTTTAAGTACACAGAAGTATTTTTCTTTTTTTAAGACTAACTTCAAAGAAGATATTTAATTATTTATGTTTTAAAAAGATCTTCAAAAAATGCAGGTACCTATACTAATTCTTTCCTTGACAAAGTGTGTGCGTGCTGGTCAGCATGTTGCCATCTTGTTTTTTTAAGTTGTTCTATGGCGGTGGAGTATTATTAAAGTATGCTGTTTAATGTTATTTGCAATTTTAATGAAAAAAAAATATGATCGTAACTTTGAAATATCATAAGCCTGGCAATTATTAACCGGGGACTATCTGTATATGATTTCTCTTCCAGACCCCGTCAGCTAATAAGGTGAATATTGGAATACAGAAAGAACCATCCAGATCTGGAGCCAATAACAATGTTAAAAGTGGAATCCAACACAAAGCTGTCTATGAAGTGGCTGTGCAAACTGGTAAATAATTTTTGCTTTATTTTAATGTAGATGCAGAGTTTCCTTAATTCCTACGTTTATATTTTGATTAAAACTGTTAGAGATTTTTTCTGTTTTGGTAGAAAATTTCATGTATTATAAATTATGAATCCATCTACCTTTTTTTTTTTTTTATGGTTTATTTAGATTTGAAATGTCCTTAGCATATTTATGCTTCAAGTTAGGTAATATTGTATTTAAATGAATGTTCCTTCAGAAATATTGTGAGTGTTAAACAAAGATTTTCCTCTCATGAAAACTAATTTATTTACTCCAGGTGCTAAAAATGTTCTCATCCTTAATGGCGACTGTATACCTGTTTATGACTGGGTAAAAAATCTTAGGCTCTATCTTGATAAACCTCTAAACTTAGAAATGCATGTTAATAATATGTTATAAATTAATTAGAGATGTCCATAGTTTTAGAAACTTACTTTCCAACAATGAAACTGAGCAGCTGGTTCACTCTATTATTACCAATAGATTAGACTACTTTTCTTTGGCTTGAATAAATTACAAATTAACAAACTATAAAAAGTTCAAAATGCTGCTGCTCGGTTAGTTTTGAAACATAGGAAATGCGAGTCAATTAGGACTGCATTATTGGCTTAGGATAGAAGAAAGAGACGTGTTCAAAATTTTAATTACAGTATTCAAATGTCTGCATGATATGTGCCCTTATGAACTCTGTGCTCTTATTAACATCCGATATTTAGATGGCTTGATTTTAGAACTTTGTGAATATGACTCATGGGTGCAGGAATTTCAGCTATATAGCACCCAGACTTTGGAATCAATTATTCTATGATATCCAGAACATACATACATTAGCAAGCTTTAAATCAAAAATAAAAACTTTCTTGTTTCGAGACTTTCATAATTATATGAACTCAGTAAATAAATACACTTTGTAACTATGGCTCCTGCCCCGTGTTTTGTAAAAAACTTTATTGACAAGTTGCACTTTCTTCTTACTATTCTTTAATAGGCCTTATATTTTTACTGCAATTGATTGCACATGTTTTCAAGCGCTTTTGTCTAGGGGGGACTTAAGTATTGAGGGTCCCAAGAAAGGGTGCTTTTTATAAATGAATTTATTATTATTATTATAATTAGGTTAAGTTTTGTGAAAATAAATTGGCTACTAAAATGTTGCTCTCTGGGCATTCATCAACAACTTCCAAACTAATATTTGAAAACAATGCCTAAAAAAAGAAATTAGGAGTCAAGCTTTGACTGTATTACAAATCATAACTTGTTTTTCTTTCAGATTTTTCTGAAGAAGTTGCCAACTTGACCCTTTCTGAAAAGCCAAGTTCTTTGTTTGGAAGCAAGAAGCGAATCCGTAATCATTCTAATCAGTGGATTAGCAACTTGACTGATTCTGAAGAAAAAGATTCTGATAGTGGATATAGCAGCCCTCTTCATCGGCGTAACTTAGTATCAAATGGCACCCATGCAGCCCCTGAAAGGCTGGTTTCATGTGCTGAGCCTGCTGCACCCTTGGCCCAGCCTGTTGGATTCAGCTATGCAGCCATTGCTCAGAGACCAGCCAAAACAGTCCACAGGTTTGTCACAACCCCAGCTGTTTCTTCAACTAAGGTACCAGCGCAAGAACAGGCAGCTTCTGAGGGCAAGAATCTTGATCCTAAACCTGGAGAAGAGAACGGAAAGAAGAAACGGAAGCGTAACAGACGCAAAAAGAAGAAGGAAGGAGATAAAGGAGGCAATCTTTCGAGTCCAGGTCAAACCCAGGGTTCAAGTTTATCCAATTCTGTATCAATGGATGATATGGTTCTCCACTATGAAGATGAAGAAGAGTTTCCTGAATTGTCATCAACCACAACCAGAAAGGAACAAACAATCCCAATACCAAGAATGAATTACTGTGATATGTTGAAAAACGTGTGTACTTTTTATTTTATTTATATTTTTTATGAAAAATAACTTTAAAAAAAATTTTCTTGCAATACTGGTTGTGATGTTTTTTAAGGAGAATTAAACATTTTTTAACTGGTATGTTTGTGTAGAGAAATTTAATATCTAAACTTGCCATTATCTTATTCATGTTGATGTTTTTTAGTTTTGGTGAGGTCTCCTGAATTTTTTAGGTGTAGATACAATTAGCCCCTCGCACCTCAAAAATTCAGGAGACCTCATCAATAAACTAAAAAACATCAACATGAATAAGATAATGGAAAATTTTAGATATTAAGTATCTCTACACAAATGTACCAATTGAAAAATACTGGTTGTATAGCACTAGATTAATAAGATTTATGATTCAATATCCAATGCCAGTAGTAAATCCCCTCATGTTTTTTTAAAACTCAAGTCAAGGGATGTTTTAATTTCTGTGGGTCAAGTTTATCAGCTATAATTCAATCAGAATGAAATTTTTTATTCAAAACTGCTTGCTTATGGGAAGCAGACACTGAAGTGTGCAATGACAAATCATTACTCTAGTATCCTTAAAAGTTTGTATGCGATATAGGTATAGTCAAGTTTATAAAGTATGTATTAAAGCACCTCCTGATGAGCAACCAACATTGTTTAATCAGTAAAGTTACTCCATAATTCATGAGTAAAAAAAATACCCCCCAAAAACAGAAGATTCTTATGAATTTATTTTTAGTGTTAACAACTTGGAATGGTTTAGACATCTTCTCTTCTAACATTGAATTTTACCTATAAATGTAAACTGACAATAGTCAAGAATTTGAGAATATTAACTACTTTTAGTCACTCATACTAGTATTAATTTAATGATGTCATCCTCTAGTGCTGGTTGTCAGAATGCTTTTTATGCGTACCTTCAAATAGTTTTGCATGAATTTAAAAGTTCAAAACTTAACCCCTTGTCCCCAAGGAGCACTTTAAGTGCAAATTAAGTAGAATAATTCAGTAATCTTTATTTATAGTATAGATTTAAATATCGATATTTGCTCTAATTGCTTCGGTTCTAACTCCTGCAGATCCTAACTATTTATGATGGGAATTTTTTACTGGATGAGAAGTTTTGAATATAGCAGACTAATATGTTTTTTATAAAGCTAATTTTAAATTGTCTATAACTTTGAGAAGAGTCATTAACATATCAACTTTTGTTCGAACAATCTAAACTCTACTTCCCAGGTGTAAAATATCCGTAAGGAAAGAGTCTCTCTTAATGGTCTCTTTCTCCGGTGATGCAAAGCAAAATTTTAAATCGTTCTGACTGAATGGTGTTAGTATACCATTAAGTTGTAGTACATTACATCACCAATTGATTAGTTGTGATTTTTATTGGTTTTACCTAAAAGCTTGCTTGCACATGTCTAATTTTTATATTATTGTGTATTTGGGCAGTAATCCTTCATTAATGCACGTTTGGTTAAATACAGCGGACAAGGAAAAGCTTTTCACCTTTTTGGTTAATTTTTCTTGTTTACGCACAAGAGAACGTATGTTCGGATCCAATGTATATAAATATTGTCCGAATGCTATATCAGATCAAGCACTTTCGACTGTACGTTCAGCCATTTTCAAGCTCGTGAAAACTTTATTGCTTGCACAGTTCAATTAGTGTCAAAATTACTTACACTGTGTGCCATTGGTTGGTTGGCATTACAGGGAAAGTGATGGGCGAATGTATTATTTGTTAGAAGGGGGTTTCAGATGTTTAGTTATTAAACACATTTAAAACACCCTGTCCATGGCCGAAAGAGATTTTATTAGGAGCGCTTCCAAGATGGCAAGCCTTTTTTTCTCATATTATAAGCATAAAAAGAGAATTACCTTGTATAATTCAATTATGTTATTTTAGTATACAAACATAAGTATTTACTTCTTGCTATTTCAAATTAGTTTTTATAGTTGTAATTCAAAATCTTGTTTTCTTTCAGAACTCTGTGATATACCAAACACCTTCACAAGAAGACGGAGACCTTGAAGAGAATGGAGCAAGTAAGGATATCATTTGTTCAGCTTTTACTCACCGCTACCAATGGTTTAGGTTATTCATGTGTTCATACATTTATATGTATGTATCTATCTATCTATTTTGCCCAGCCCTAATAATTCATAGTAGAAACTTGAAATTTTGCAGAATAGGGTTTTAGAAGTGGGGTTCAACTTTATCTATCTATGTAGCCAGACTTCACCCAGCCCTAAGCGTTCTTAGTAGAGACTTGAAATTTTGTACACACATTCCTCTTAATGAGTAGGGAAAATGTTTTATTTTGTTTTTTGAAAATTCTAGGGTTTTAGTGGGGGGTTCAATTTTCAATGTAAGCTTATGTTAAATTGGTCACTAGTTTGTGCCTGCTTGTTTTTTGAAAATTCAGAAATCTTTTAGTGATCACAGCCCAACTTTTTAATTGATCACCCCCTGTCAGAGCATATATGGGTGACAGTGATTCATAATTTCCCTTGGAATGCTAGTTTTTTAAAACTTTCTAACTCCATTGCCTTCTGTTGTGCTACTTGTGCTATCTGATCATAACCAACTGGTAATATTGCTTTTTGTTGTACTTTGATATGAGAAATCCTTATTACTTATTGCTGACATTGGACTAGCATTTTAATTTTTATTCCTCTGTTTTACTTCTAAAAGATAATTCCTGAGGAATGTCAAGAATTTATTTCCCCCCCTTTTTAAGGGTTACTTCTTTGACAATTTATGTACATGTAGTATCAAAATTGTAAAGCAGAAGGGAAGTCTAGGTCAAGCTCTTTTATTTATTTTGTGTGATTGTACTTGTTCAAACCTGAAATTGGAACTAAAGAAAATTTCCAATTTAACATACTTTAAGAAATTCTCTTGGTATCTAATAACTGTAAAATAGTTAACATTTCTAAAATTATCAAGTAAACCAACATTCCTGTTCACATCAAAATGCATGAAATATTTTTAAATGTAAATTTTATTCAGGCTTATTTTTTAGTCATGTTCTTATAAATTTGTACTATCTTTTGCAGTTTTCTCTATTTTTCATGTGTATCTGAAAAAATATTTTAAATATGGTGTTATTCATATTGGGTACATGTCAAGACCAGTCAAATCTCATTGTTTAATGAGGTTACTTATTGGAATTGAATTGTGGGTCTTTATTATAAAGACCCACAATTCAATTCCAATAAAAGTTACTCCTAGTTTCTTATAAAGTTTATAAGAAACTAAGAGTAACTTTTATGTAATGAATTATAAGCAATCATTTTTGATTTGATGTTATAATTAAAAATAAACATTTAACTTCAATTGAAATTACTTTAATAGTTTGTCTCTAATTGCAGTTCTTAAGACACAGTACATATAACACATTGGTGTTTGCCTACTTGTTGAAGCTGTACACTAATGTCTAGTTGGTAGCAAATAGATGACTATTTGAAAATACTAAGTAAATAAAAACCAGCATCCATTGGGACCTATGCAACTCTTTATAATCTACAATCGTATTCTGCCATAATGGGCCATTAGATCTAAGTGGTTCTATAAACAGCAGATAAATTGTTTTCATTCATACACACATATAATAATTAGCAATGTGCAGATGTCTTCTGTCATGCTAATATTGTAGTAAAATAGAATTTCATAAATATTCAGAAAATATTTTATTCATGCAACTGACGTGTGTTTGTCTTCTGACATAGTAAAATAGAATTCCATGTTTCGATGATATAATAAAAATGCTGAATTTGAAGAATAATAAACATTTGTTT
The DNA here is from genome assembly GCA_006491835.1 of Architeuthis dux. Lineage (NCBI taxonomy): Eukaryota > Metazoa > Mollusca > Cephalopoda > Oegopsida > Architeuthidae > Architeuthis > Architeuthis dux. The sequence continues at coordinate 1,785,165 of VCCN01000428.1, read as the reverse complement.
GTGGTCAACTGAAGGCTATTCTCCGAGTTCACTGTAATGCAAATCTGTATTATCTTTGTATATAAAATGCAATGTGTATCCATATATTTCATATATGCTGTCATTTTTGACAGCACAAGTAAACTAGTACATAATAAAAAAGATTCCTGTAGAAAAATCATCAATCCAAATTATTAGTCAAATATAGGGGAAAAGATTTAGCCTTTAAAAAATATCCTGTATACTTATGAGATATACATTATATCAAGTTATTTGTTATTGGTTGTTATTATTCAGTGAGAATACCAATTTGTTATTTTCTAACAAAATACAATACTTGCACTATATGGTTTGTTTTAATCAGGTAAAAAAGATGGTCGTATAACTCGGCGCTGGCAGAAAAGACAGGAAATAGCCAATCGTGCAGCAGAAGAAGAACTTGCTGAAATTACCCTTGAGCAACAAATGCTGATGCAACGGAACATCCCAATGAAGAAGTCTACACCTGCAGGAGCTGCGAATGCAGCAACAACTTCAACAACCTCCTCAACAAAACCTCCTCTTAACACTGGGGCTACACCTGGCCTTCTGTCTGTTAATCCCAACAAACCATCAGCTCCTGTTACGCCGGGCAAAAAGTCCAAGCAACCATTTGCTCTTGATATAAGAGCTATGATAGATGCTCTTGAGGTAAGCAGTTTCTGCAGTCCCCATTTTCTCTCTTTATTTGTCTCTCTCTCTCTCTCTCTCTGTCTCTCTAGAGAGAGGCTCATGAATTGAACATATAAATGAGGTAAGCAATTTCTGCATTTCCCACTTTTTCTCTGACTCTGTTTGTTTCTCTCTCGGTCTCTGTTCAATTCATGAGCCTCCCTCCTGAGAGAGAGAGAGAGGCTCATGAATTAAACATGTAAATGTTAGTAAAAAATATGGCACGTAAAGTTGTTACAATGTTTTATTCTGTTGTTTTTATTTAATTGTTTGGTGAATGGAGGAATTTAATATTGATAATTCAAATTCCAACTCTGTTTCTGAGTAATAGGTGGAATTAGATATTGAAAAACACCTTTTAATCGAGAGATTGAAGTTGATTGGTATACTTTGTATAATAAAGTAACTTTACAACTAGTATGTATCTTAGTCACTGTATACTAAATATAATGCAGATTTGATATGATTGTTAATATAGTACAATGATGTATACATACACTGTATGATGTGTCTTTTTGTTGGATCACAAATTCCAGTCATGTTGTCTATTAGAACCGGGAGAAGACAGGTTTAAAACTTAATGAGAAGAATCATTTATTTCCAGTTTTTACATTTGCACAAAGTCTCCAACTAGAGTGTGTTGGTAGAGCAGGGTTCATTTGTAAGTCTTTTGTGTAGAAAGCATATCAAGCTTGTAAATGCATGATAAATGTAGAAAGCATATCATTAAGCTTGTAAATGCAATGAAAGGAAACCCAGAATCAGTCTACATGTTAAAAAATACAACATTTAAAAGGGAAATAACTCTTTAACAGAAACTTTGGAGTTGCCTCCCTTAAATTTACAGTCAGCTGATTGTCTGATACACTTAGCTGTATTCTCAGCTAAGCGTATCAGTTGAATTTTATGGGAGGCAACTCTAAAGTTTCTTTTAAAGAGTTATTTCCCTTTTAAATGTTGCATTTTTTTAATACACACCCTGTAGTGGTTGGAATTTAGTTGGTGCACTGTTGTTTTTTTAAGCTTGTAAATGCAATGAAAGGAAACCCAGAATCAGTCTACATGTGTTTTGTTATCTGACTGCCTGATGAAGTTGAAACATTCTTTCCTGTAATGAACCATTTTTATTAAGGCCTCCTGCTGATGACATTAAAATTGAGAAAAGACATTAAAACTATGATTTTGCAATCATTCAAATTCATTCTTCTATTTCACTGGTTTTTGGTAACCACACTTATTTTGCTTTTATGATCTTTTTACACTTATTACTCCATATCAACCCCTTAAAGAGCCAGGTGTATATCATAGCATAGTATTTGCTTTTGAAGTGTATATTGTTATTGTTCAATGAGCACTTAAATTCACCCCCTAAATAGATTTTTAGTGGGGGGGGGGGTCAATTTACAATGTAAGTTTATGCTAAATTTATCCCTAGCTTGTGCCCACTTTTTTTTTTGAAAATTCAGACTTTTTAGTGATCTAACAAAGGGTGAGAGAAGTAAGTTATTCATTTATCACCCCCAACACAGCATGCTGCCAAAGTTGTTGGTAACATGACGGTTTCTATTGAGTGACTAAACAGACCTGTATATCTTAAATCTTGTGGGCTTTGGGCTAGGGGATTTACATTTCTCTGCCATATATTCTTTGAAATAATTAACACTGAGAGCGTTGACCGCGCCCGCTGGTAAGCTGTTCCAATCATTTATTACCTGATTTCTAGTTGTGCCTCACTGCCAGCCTGCTGCGCCATTTCTCCAGCTTTATATTATGTCCTTTTGTCTGATGCCGGCTTACCTCCGATTGCCTGGTGAACAGCATGCTCGAGTCAATTTTCGTTTTACCATTCATTGTTCTATAAGTTTTCAATAAGGTCCGCTTAATAGATAAAACTCATTTGGAATATCAGTGTTGAAATAAAATCAGTTTCATGTATGAAATTGGAACAGATTTCAGTTAGGTACATAATATCGATTCCATGAACATTAAATTGATAGCAAAAATTATTTTTTGAATGAATCAACCTTTGAATTTAGATTCGCAAATGAATAAAGCATACTTCTGAACTGTTTGTTAGGTTGCTTTGGTTAGGAGTTAGGAAATTATTAGGCTTATAGTCTGCTTATTCAAATAAGATTCTTTAGTCTACATGACCTTGTAGACTAGTTAAGATCTTGATTCACGTGGCTTTATAAGCTGTTGCAGTGTTATCTAATCTGCTTATCAAAGGAAAGCTGCCAGCTATATTGTGACACATGTGACCTGTTTTGTATGTTAATAAAGATAAAACATGTCAAGTTTATGTCCAGGTTAATCATGTGGGATTAGAATAATTGGTACTAAAATTCTTGGTTTTTGTTACTAGCTCTTCTGCATTCATGTATAAATAATTTTGGCATCTGTAATATATCTATTCACATAATAGTATCTATTGTTAGGTGTGAAAATATTTTTAGAAAATCACTTGTAAGTATTTTCTCAATAGTGTATTTCATGATGAAATACTAAAATCTGTTTTCCTGATCAACAAGTCTCTTGAATCAAATCTTTATGCAGGGAATCAAATTATCTTTAAGACTTTTTGTAATTATTTCAATGCTTTAAAGCATTTTTACATTCACCTCAAAGCAAAACATGTTTTGTTTTTTTGCTTTAATCCACTTCTATTGTATTTTAATATAATATAACAATATTATGGTATATACACAACAAATTTGT
>VCCN01000428.1:1729300-1739945 GCA_006491835.1 Architeuthis dux | reverse complement strand
TGCTGGAAAATATGATAATTTGAATTGACATCTGTTAACATATCTAATATATGAACATACAATAAAAAGTTGTAGCAAAATATCTGAATTTTTAAAAGTAATCTTATTATTTGATTAAATTTCTTTTTAAATGAATAAAAATTATCTGCCAGTAATATCAATTCTTAATACTTTCACTAGACTGAGATGAAAGATTGTAAACATAGCAGTCATGAATCAGTGTAGAAGACAATTCAGCTGCTGATTAGCATCTTTTTGGTTTGTATTCCTGACATGCCAGTGAGAAAATAGATGAATATATAGGTTTTGTACTTATGGAACTTACAAGAGACATCACAAGATCTGAGTGAAAAAGGAATACAATCTAGGGTTTCATATGCTCTCGGGGAGACTTAGATTTGTGCAAGGGTTTCATGCACCCTAGGTGAGACTAAAAAACTGACACCCCCGGTTGTATTCTAATGACTATTCTTTTTCAGTTTGGAGTGCACCCCTAGGATCTGTGCACCCCCCCTAGATGGGCTAGTCCTGAATACAATAATATTACAAGTAATTAGTTTTACTTTTTTTTCATTTGCTATATTGTAGCAATATGTTGTAAGGGCTTTGCTGGCCAATCACTGTGCAAAGTCTACTCCCTGCTTGGTATTAATGGGGCCTCAAAAAGAAGAGCCATCAAAGCTGCCATGGAGGCTGCAGAGAGGGCCTCTCGATGGCTCTGGATCAGAAAGAGCGAGTCATGGACCAATGCCGCTGGGACACAAATCAAGGCTTGATCAACCCTGGCTGGGTCGGCTGGGTGAGGGTGTATGACGTTGAAAGACCCGAAACACTCAATGACCTCAGGAAACATCACTGACGATGTGTTCCAGAGAATCCATGCATGTATCTCAAAACACAATCAGGAGGTAATGTTTCTGTTTTTGAAACATTAAAGTTTTTTAAAAATCTCACTATCTATATATAGTACTGAACACACAAGTTATACTTACCTTTCATATTGATATATAGAAGGTTTGAGAAAATTAATGCTATACCACCAGGTGGTGGCCACACCACAGTCTCAAACATTATAGGTAGAATTGGCTTGCGTAGTAAATCAGCAAGGCTTAGTTCACGGCTACAGTGCTTGGAGACAATATATTTTGGAGTGATACAAGCTAAAACAGTCTGGAAGAGAAAAAACAAACAACTAAATAACTCAGATGTTCACAATTACTATTCTTGTACATTTAAGGAGACTCAAAAAGACTTCTTAATGTATGAAAATATCCAGCAGAGTGAAAATTGTTAGTTGATAAAAACAGAGAAGAGTACAATTTATTCTTGCTGCATGTTGTTTGAGGCTCAACAAAAAATAAACAAATAAAAAAAAGGAAGAGTTATGAAAGGTATCTCAACATTTGATAACCATTAAAAAAAAAAAAAATTAAGTTATCAGCTATGAAATATATGAACCCAAGAAATGTTAGAGAGACAAATTCTAATTATTAACTCTTAAATTCATACAAAGAAAACAGAATATCAATTCCAAGGGAAATAACTTCTGATTGAAATTATCTCCCTTTGACCATTTGGTGAATTTTTATTTTTCAAAATTTGATTCACATAAGAGTTCCTCTATTTGTTATGCTATTCATTGAAGAGTTCCACTGACAATTACAAACAGTTTCAATTTAAGAGTTAATAAACAAATCTAAACTTTTCCAGCCATTATTTATAATTATTCAAACAAATGAGAAAAATAAAATGTTTTGTCATCTGGCTTCCCCACTGATCAAAGTTATCTACCAAGCTATTGTCATGGCTTAAACCTGTACATATATTGAATTGAAGTAGTCTCTTTCTCATTATCACACTCTTTCTCTTGCCTTGTTCCAAAGATTAACTGAACAACCAAAACAAAACAAATGTCATCTCTTGTGGCCTTATTCAGCAATGGTGTCCTATCTACATGTCTCACATAGTACAATTCCCTTTCCTCTACGCATGTCATTTTACTGATATTGAAGAAACATCAAAATAAAAACACTAATAAAATTACAAATAGTGAAGTTTTGCTGTGCAAATCCCATTGACTATTTTAAAAGAAAACTATAGTCAGACAAGTTTGACAATTTTATTAAGAGGGAAATATGACTCATATTGAAAATGAAGAGTAAAAATGTAAGAGTTGAATACCTAGACTTTAGAATCAATTACCCTATGATATCCGGAACATACATCAGCAGGCTTTAAATCAAAACTTTCTTCTTTCAAAACTTTCATAATTATATGAAATCAGTAAATAAATACACTTTGTAACCGTAGCTCCTTCCCCTGTGTTTTGTAAAAAAACTCTATTGATAAGTTGCACCTCATATTTTTACAGCAATTGATTGCACATGTTTTCAATAGCTTTTGTCCAGGTATTGAGAAAGGGCGCTTTCTAAAAAAAAATAAAAATATAATAACAATAACCACCACCATCATCATCCCACTTTCTTATCAAATTAAGTAATTGTTCCATAGCATTGAAGCATACATTAATTAAATAAGAGAGATAACTTCAGGAACAGAGTCTTTCTTGAATCATCAGTTTTCTTTGGAGGAATATGCATACACTACATTTGCCAATAAATACATTTTTCTATTTATATAATGAACAGTGTGATATCTGTATATCAGTTTGCTGATAAAAATATCTCCTACCCACCATTTTAAACAGTGGACTTTTCCACTGAAACAAGTTTTTTTAGTTTCTTTTCTAAAAAAAAAAAAAATTCAGGTAGTCCCCACTTTTCTAAAGTTCGCTTTTAGCCACTTTTCTTTAAAAAAAAAAAGAAAAAAAAAAAAGGGGGTGAAAATAGCGTTTAGCTTTTGTTTTGCAGCAAGCCATTATAGAGGCAGCGCACACTCTCTTCCGCACCCCAGTCGCCTGTACCTCCCACCACAACAACCTCCGATGACACAGACTGACACCATCCTCACCATTTTTGGAGTCTGGGAATGCTCAAAGAATTTTCCCATATAAATTAATGGTAATTGCTTCATTACTTAAGGCCATTTCATCTTACAAAAGGCTTTTATAGGAACGTTCTATTTTTGGATAGCGACAGATCTGTATATCCGTGAATTTTTTTCCGGGGATTAACTAGTGTTCAATCTAACTACAATTGAAGAAAACTGTGTATGTGTGCATGTATGCACAGCGATTACTCTACAACTGGCCATTGTATGACGTTGACATTGTCTGAAGTTCACCAAATATATTAGTCAGCACACATGGCAGTGAAGTGTTGATTTTGAAGTTTTGGGGATTGTAATGTAATAAAAGTAAGTAAAATATTTAAGATTATAGATCTTTTACCTGAAATTATAGATCGAAATTTAGATATAAAATATCTAAATTAGCAACACTGAAGAGAAATAACCGAAATACTTCAAAGCAGTAGTTTTGTACCACGGACGGAAAATCATTTTACATGACTATTATGGCAGGCTGCTCCATACACCATAAAGATGCACCTTTGGAATGGGCACAGCCCTAGTATATTTAACACTAGTATAGAAAAACATTGTTAAAAGGTTTATAAATCAGTTTTAAAATGTTTAAAGAATGATGAGTGTTTTGCACCTTGCAGTTTCGTATACCATGTTCTATCTTGTTGTAGAGTTGGTCACCTCCACCGAGCTGACCAATATCCATCCAGCAGGAGTAACCAGCCCTCTCAAGCCTGTCCCACAGTGCTTGTACCTCATCTTGGCTGTCCCATTGGTAGCTTATGAACACCTGGGGTGGTGGGGCACACCCTGCCTTATCTGTAACAAAACAGTTTTTATTTAAAACGATAACAAGAAATGATTTACCAACTTTTGTTCGTCCAATTTAATCTCTTCTTCACATCTTTGATGGTGACACAACATTTCAGTTTGATTCATTCTACGGCCTTCTTCAGGTGTAATATGTAAAATCCGCAAGGAAAGAGAGTCTCTTTTATCAGTCTCTTTCAGTCAGAGTATCAAACAGAAAATTTAAATGTTAACCATTGTAAATATTCTATTTCAGCAACGCATGCAGTACAGCGTAGAATGAATCGGCCAAAACGTGTCAACATCAAATATGTGAAGAAGAGATTAGATTGTCCAAACAAAAGTTGGTATGTTAATGACTCTTCTTAAAGTTATAGACGAGAAATGACTTATTTTGTTATTTTAGAAGAAAAACTAATATATTTCTTGTAGTAGTAATAGTAAAATAAAGGAATAAAAACAGGAATGGAAGATAATAATAGATAAATAGTATAGAATGGCATGAAGTAAAAAAAAGAAAGAAGCTTAAAGCTTTCAATAAAGTTGTAAAAGACACCAAATACCAATCAATAAGCAAAACAAGTTGGGTGCACTCAACTGATCAACTAATATTTTTTCATAGAGTATCACTTGCTCATTCTTATTTATAAGGATTTCACAGTTTGATAACAGATGTTAAATAAATGTTCTACCTTTCTTTTCTTTTTAAAAAAAGCAGAAAGTTTATCCAATTGAGAAGTTTATATCCAAAGGCAATAAGAGCAATGATTTAAATAATTCACATATTTGATTTTAAAAACACTAGCTACCATTTTCAGTTTTATACCCTGAACCACCCTTTTAAAACCTAAAAAAATAATTTTTTCTCAAAACTGAAAAATTATAGGATATAGGAATTTTATGTTTAATTTATAGCTAGGTTGGGGGTGAATTTTCTGTAATCACGGCTATGAATTGTTTGGTGGTAAATTGTTGGTGGTGAATTTTCCATAACCCGTCTCCACAATAGTAATGCTAACATGTGACTTCCCCCACCTGAACATATAAGTGAAGAAAATGTATCAGAATTTTGAAATAATGATCAACATTAAATGTCATTCAGAAAACAACACTTTAATCAGGGAATTTTATTGGAAAAGAAGAATTGGACATAAAAAAAATCTTTATTATGATGATACGATTTCTGTATGTTGTAGGTTTGTTACTGTAACACAGCAAAAATGGCACATTATAGTGAGATCTTTTTGCTAGGGCAATACCACTGAAATGCTCTAACTTAGAGAATAAAGCAATTTCCAGTCCAATTTGCAACTTGATAATCCAGGTATTTTAAATGCTAATTTTAGAGTAGTTTCCCTTATTAATTTATTTGCAAATAATTATAATATAAATTCTTTAAATAGGGAGTGACTATTTGAGCTTAATGACTGTCCAAGGCAGCCTTTAAGTGACTAACTCCAAATCAAATAATGAAAATTAGTTTCTAGTTGAAATGATTCATTTTACAGGTTTCAAAATTAATGTTAAACAAGAGAAAAATTGAACTGTATTACTTACTTCTATGTTCATGCAAAATCTCAATGATGTCATAGCGAGACATCTGCTCCAGAAAAGTAAGCAGCACATCAACCGACACCTGAGTGTTTCCACTACTTAGAATCCAATCAGTGAGCAAAGCCAGAGATGGATTTAAATCATTGTTGAACTTTTCAAACTTGGATTTTTTATAACCTTCAATGTATAACAGTAATAAAGATAACAGCAAAACATACAAACACAAAGAAACAACAACAGGTAGAGATAAATAAATTGACAGATAAATAGGTAAGATACACTGTACAGCAATAGCAGACTTGTAGGTTAGACTGCTACCCAGATTGAAACCTTTTTAATGCCTAACTTTATGGCCTTGCACCAGACTAAACCATAGCAAATGTCTACACAATTAACAAATATTTTATAAACAGTTTGATGAATTATTTATTGCATATTTTATCTGATATTAGGATGTTCAGAAAGTAATCTGGGTATTTTCGTGTTCGGAAAGTAATTACGTATTTTCAAAAAGGAGATAAAACAAATGCCAGTGAAGTTTAATTAAATACTATTTATCAATAATGTAATCACCATCATTATCAATAACAGCAGCCCAATGGGAAGGCAACTTTTCGATTCCTTGTCGAAAAAAAAGAAGGTTTGAGAGACATTTTCCAACTTGTTTTACCACTTATGAAATGCTCTAGTCATTGAAACAAATGATAATCTGTAGGTGCTAAATCTGGTGAGTATGGGGATTGTGGAAGAATTTCTCATCCTAACAATCTTATCTTTTCCTGGGTTTGTTTTGCAGAGTGAGTCCTTGCAATGTCATGCTGGAGAATAGCAACTTTGCTGTTTACCAAAGCTGGACACCTTTGATGTAATGCTTCATTTAGACAAACAAGTTGCTTGCAATAAACGTAATTATTTTCTGAACACCATAATATTATGATTATAAAATAGTTTTATGGTAATTTTGGCATAAATTGCCATTTAAAAAAAAGGAGTGGAAATTAAAAGATTTTTTTGTAGTATTCACTTTCAAATGAAGAGCTAATATTAAATGTAAATGATGAGGCAATCAGTTACCAAGATGGTTGGCTAAACAGATCCAGTCTTGATTTTCCATTCCACTGTTTAATAATTTAGCAGTACTTCTTATCCACTGTGGTAGTTCTGGTAATTCTTTCTCTATGTTCCCATTTGACCCATCCAATGATATGTCAGGCAAAATTGGTTTTTTCAAGGCTGAAAAAAAAAAAGCAGATGGGAAGAAAATAAATATACAAGGGAAAAAAAATGATCTGTAGAATATTGTCAATTTCAAGGAAAGTATTGAATAAAATATTTAATTAAGAGATTCAAGACTGAATTAGAAAATGTCAACCAAAACTGTCCACATAGGTTTCTTCAGTTTTTAAGCTGGTCTGGTTGGCTATGTATGTATGGAGCCTAGAGGGCTGAAAGTTTAAACATTTACTCCTTGTTATATTTAGAAAAACGATTTTGGGTTTTTTTTGAAAATTCCTCCAAAATAGGCTTTTAGTGGGTATTCAATTTACAATGTACGTTTGTGCTAAATTGATCCCTTAGTTTGTGTCTGACAGCATTCATGCTTGTTTTTTTGAAAATTCAGACTTTTTTAGTGATCACAGCCCAACAAAAGGCAAGAGAAGTAATTTATTCATTGATCACCCCTTTTTCCAATTGTTTAATTGATCACCCCCAACATGACCCGCTGTCAAAAGATGCGGGTCACATGACGGTTTCTATTGAGTGATTAACCAGACCTATTTTTGTATTGATTGAATCTAAAGAAAAAGGCATTACTTAAAACTGGAGAAGCATTAAAAATGTCATGGAATATGAACTGACCAGATCAATCTTTATTATTATTGGATGAAGTATTGAAACACAATTTTTTTATTAAATTTGACTAGTTTTTACTTTCATTCCATTCATATTATTCATTGCCATAGAAACAGTGGCCCAAATTAATAAGTTGTATAAAAACAACTAAAACTAGGATGAAGGTAAAAATTAGTCAAATTTAATAAAAAGTGGTGTGTTATAATACATCATCCAATAATAATAAAGATTGATTTATAAAAAAGACTACAAGGTCTCATATGTAAAACAACAACATAAATATGGTGCAGAGAGGGAGTGAGTTTATAAGTGTAAATCAGCTTCTGCTAATCCATAAAGTCTTCATGCAGCTGGGCGTAAACTAGTCTCCCTCTGGCAATGAGGGTGTGAGCTTGATTCTCACCGATGGCTTACTCTTTATTTCCGATTGCACTGTTATTCGTTGACATATTCGTGGCCCGAATTAATAAGTTGTATAAAAACAACTAAAATTAGGATGAAGGTAAAAACTAGTCAAATTTAATAAAAAGTGATGTGATAAGGATATCAGTTTGAATAAACTATCACATGTTATCAATTAAATAATTGAAGCCGGTTATTATCAAGGAATATTATACACTCAGAAAGAAACAGAATAGACTCACCAACTGATGATGGATTAGGGAACCACTTTTGCACAAATACAGTTTTCACTCTTCGATGGCCACAGCAAACCACCTAAGAATACCAAAAAATTAATTACGTATGATACTAAATCTAAACCAACTGCTATAGTAGATTATAATCACAGATAATGTTATCAAAAGGTTATTGTTATCAAAATTAGTCGGTCCCAGACACTTTATATAAAGTGTTCACAATGAGATCTCTTTATCCTTCACTAAATATATATGTATATTTATCTTAATTATTAAACACCTTGTCCCAAAGTGATCACAATAAGTGGCTTCCTCTGTATTGTTAATTGTCAATATTAGTCCGACTCAAGGGAACAAATACAAGATCTTTTTATTATATTTATTTGATTAAAAATTCAACAGCTGCACAGTAAAACTAAGTAAGATTTTCAAGTTTTATTACCAATATTTGTTCATAATCAGTTATAAAACTCTTTAAATTATAATTCATACAGAATAATTATTCCACTTATAGTCAACAATTTTGAGGTAGATTAATGGTATTATGTGAAATGCAGTATTTTTTGTATAAAATATTGTTGCAAAAGCCAACTGACTTCTTAATCACAAACAAAATACAAAAAAATATAGTAATTAATATATGATTTAGTACATCCAAGTTCATTTTGCTAAATAACTCATTGAACATTATAACATTTTTCTGTCATCAATCTTTCAGATATTTCAAAACAGTTCTACGGATTATTTTTCTAATGAACAAATGTCAGTCACTATACATCCAATAAAGACAAATGGAAGAAATAAAATATTTTATTAAATCATGAAATAAGAATTAAATAGCAATAAAAGAAAAATGAAATTGATCCATAACATTTTTTTTTAATTGATAAAATGAAACTAATAATATAATGCTGATGCTTTTGGTCTTTGTTCTTTAGCTCAGACAACAGAACCCAAACTTGTGGCTCATCTTGGGAATGGGAGGCGGAGGAAGCATTGTGTTAAGGCTTTGGTTATTTCAGGTTAATTATATTATGTACTCATTCAGGAAGATGGTTATTATACACAAGTAAATAATGAAATGTGATAATATAGCAATGAACTTGAAAATCTGGTTGATTCAAATTATACAAGCATAGAAAAACTCACTTTTTAAAAATAATGTTTATTTATGTGAAAGATGAACATACATGGATCTTTTATGAAATTTCATAGAAAATATTTCAGACTTAAAAATATAGATTAATTTTAATATATACAAATATTTATCATTCAAAAAAATGAATACAAATACAAAGCTTACTCTATCAATAGAGTAAAAACATTAATCTAGCAAGGTAACTTTTCTCAACCTGCAAGTAACATCCACACCATGTATCTTCTATTTTCCTATACAAATTTATAGCATGCCTTTCTCATTTGATATCAACAATGCCAAATTGTGTACAGGAATACTTTGAATAGTGCAGTTTTGATGTAATACGGTTAAGGTATTGCTGTACAAATTAAGGTAACTGAGTATAAGCTGAAAAAGACCATTAAATTATAATAAGACTTGAACAGTGTTGTTTTAAACAGTACAGAATATTTTCAAACGAATTAACCGCACTAATCAAGGTATACCTGTATTTGACTCACCTTTTTAGTAAGGCACTCATCAAGATCCAAGAAATGAAGACATATTTCTTGAGCACAAGCAATTTTATGATGGAGATCACAGGGACGCCCACATGGGCAGCTCACACATGTGGTGTACGAGATACGCTTCATCCACATTTCACGTAAGTTCAGCAGAGCTGAGTCAAGAAAATTTCGCACCTAATCACAAGTAATCAAAAATTTAATTAAAATTCAAAAATACTTCAAATACAGTGGTAAGTTTACAAATATTTTCAAAATAATATAAAAAATGACAGTGTATAAGACCCCCCCCCCTCTTTCTTGCCCCCCCAAATGGCTCAAAAGATAAACATAACCGTTGTTGTCCAACCATACATTGGTCAGAACTTGGGGAGGAGTTAAAAAAACAAACTTGGTGGTGAATGAGAATAATTCAGGAAAATGTGTTTTTGGTTAAAGTCACAAACAGTGAAGTTGAGTTTTTTGTCAACTGGGAAACAAAGGAAAGTTAACACCAGAAATGTTTTTGTTTTACCATGTAAATCAAAATAAATCCACAATCAAATCCAGTTAAATCTAAAATTAGGAAGATTGCATTACAGTATTATAAACTTGCATTTAAATGCCAAGAGAGCCTAAGCTACATAAAATTTATTTCATATACTTTTGTTAAAACAATTGTTGTTAAATTTGTTACAGGCAAAAATTGTTTAGAATCATCAGCTAATAATGTTTTAAGGAGATCAAGACTGGGTCCATGATCCTTGGTCCTGTAAACCTAGTACCAATCATGTGGGGGAGGTAGCTTAGTGCTTAGCAGAGAGGCATTGAGTACTATTTTTAAAGTCTTTGGTATGACTTTGCCAAGGATTGAACCCAAGAATTACCGAACCAGAGGCGAGCACTCTCCCACTGAGCAACAGTGATTGGTGAAATGAAGACTAAAATTATTCAATAAAGACTTGCATTTCATGAATTATATTCAACAACAGAGACAAGTTAATAATATCTGAAAATCTGCACAGGTAGATCAAGTCAAAAGATTTTCATAAATACCTTTGCCACTGCATGTGGGCTGGCAATGAGGGGTGCTTTCTCACCTTTATCATCAATGTACACACCATCCTCCCTAGATTCAGTCACTCGCATAATCACCACCTGTCAACAAAACAAAAGTTAAAAGAGTA
>VCCN01000428.1:1690524-1729093 GCA_006491835.1 Architeuthis dux | reverse complement strand
GTTCAAACTTGAACTCTATGAATCATAATGCAGAGTGTTCAAGCTTCCAAAAAGAAATGAGCATTGTAGCTGAAAAAATAACGAAAATAACTTTTTAAAAATGGTTTGTTGAGCACTTATGTGCAGCCACGTATATATTGCTTCAATATTTAATTTAATTATTCAATTTTATTTGAGTTTTCAGACATTTGAGTACCTTCACAGGAGATCAAGTAACAGCAAGTCCCCTCAATACTCCAACAATCTCCTCAGTATTCTAGCTGATTTTAGTAATGCTGGTGTCTTATCTGAATGGTTTCAATTTTTCCTTGGATTCTTCCAACCTCTTCACAAGGATATTTGGTACTGTTCCAAGCATGCCAATAATAATGGGTATTATCATCACCTTCATATTCCATATTCTCTTCAGTTCTCTGGCAAGTTCCTGATATTTCTCCAGCTTTTCTCGCTTTCCATTTCACTGTTGTCTGCTGAGACAGCAACATTCACATCTAACAAATCTCTGTTCACAATGACTAAATCCGATTTCCTGGCCTAAATTAACTGATCAGTTTGCATTTCAAAATCCTACAGAATTTTCCTTTTTTTCATTCTCTAGGACTGCTTCTGGTTTGTGCATATTGCGAAGTTATGGCTGATCCAATTCTTTGTTTACATTTTATAAGCAAAAACATTTTTGTTTACAATTGGGAAAATTATTCAAATCTTGACCAATTTTGATGAAATTTGGCTATACAGTTGACAAAACCTCAGAAGTTGAAAAATGTTGAGTTACGGTCGATCTGATTGTTTACATTTTATATGTAAATAACCATATGTCAACATGCAAAACATTGAACTTTGGAACTGCTGAACCAATTAGAATGAAAATTGTTATACAGGTTCTTGGGCAACTAATTACAGAAAATATATGTTTTAAGAATTTTATGGTTTGAATAATAGATGGCTCATCTATATCTAATTATATATTTCAACTGTTTTCTGCTGGGGACCTTTATGCATTTAAGATTTAAAAAATGTTTTATTCAAATATCTTTTATGTGCACATTAGTAAATAAATAATGAAATATCTCAGTTAATTAAATGAAAATTGCAGAAACCATTCTTTATTTGGATACTTTTCAGTTTCTGTTTATACTATTTGTATTTCTTCATTTTGATGAATGAAATTTTCCATTTTAATTTTTTTTGCATCCATGAGTGCTACTGAAGCTGTTATATAAGGTAAAAAAATAAATTGTAAATTTTATGAACCGAACAGTTAATACAGAGGAAGAAGTTTAATAACCTTGATCTTGGCATGAGAACTGGGCATCATTTCCAAGACAAAGTCATGTTCACCATCAAGGAAAAGGCGGGCAACCCTGTAATACAAGTATGGTTCACATCCTCCACACTCTTGAGACCAGCGGATGGCATGTGTCAGCATTCGGTGGAATAAAGCCTCTAAAATGAGAATTGAATGGATATCACATGAAAAATTTGAAAATATAATATAGACTCATATTTCAGAAATAGCATGGCTCATCTCATGCTAACTACTATCAATCACTGTTACACTAGCATGTACTGTATTCATACCAATTAAGTGCTGCACATTCAGTGGTGAATGTTCAGAGATAAATTCAAAAATACTTACTATTGTAGAGATTTTTTCTGTTGTCCTCATCTCGGTTCATCTTTTGAACACAATGTTTTGGCCATTGTACCCTATGGCATTCTTCGGGTGAGTATCGTAAATGGGGAGGATTCGGAATGGGGAGGGATGGAAAGTCCTCATTCCTGGTCTAAATAACCCCTTAGAAATATGTCTCTGTGGCACCAGCTTCGGATATCGACCTGATTATGACACCAAAAATGGTCAGAACCAGGGTCATGGCCTAAGGATTTCTCCCACCAGAAAAGAGACAGTGGAATGAGGAATTTCCGTCCCCATGCTTCGATGGAGGTCCCTTCATCCTAGCATTCCGATTTACACCCATTTAGGACATTCACCTGAAGAAGGTCGTAGGGTACAACAGCTTAAACATGTTCAAAAGATGAACAGTGATGAGCACAACAATCTGAAAAAAAAAATCTATACATAATGATCTCTCATCTAAAAGATTCAGACAGAAAATACCATCCATATTGTACAAGAGTTGTAAAACTTAACAATAAGCAGAGGCAAGAAATGTGATTGGTTAATATTGTGTGGAAAAACAGAAGTAGAAAGATTGATTTCATGATTTATGTGGTAGAGTGGTGCTGCAACAGTAACATTATCTAGAACATTCTATTTTGAATTATCATGAAACAGGTTACATATTATATATATATAATAGCTCTATTCTATCATTAATTTCTGATCACTAACTACCCTTTATATATGATTTTCAATACACAACATATAGATGAAGAACCAAAACTTGCTCAAATAAATTTTATATAAAGAAATTGCAAAATTTGATGTTTAAATCATCAAATTCCAAAGTAATATTACTATAGTGATTTTCACTCATTCATAGCCCTATGAACCTTCATATTCTCGCAGCAATACCAAAACTCACCAAAAGGGGGCTATTACAAATTCTTCTGTGTTGAGGAAAGGGCCAAAATGTACCCTCTAGACACACCTATGAAGTTGATATTTTGCATAAGTTTTCTAGCAGAATATAGCTAATATTTAACAATTAATTTTTTGAATTTATATTTGCTGTATATATATTCACCTTGTATCTGCTTACTTCCTATATATGCTTTTAGTATTTGAAATGTTACTATATATGTATTCATAAGAGTGAATCAAAATGTTTGTTTTTGTTTTGGAAATTCTGCCCATGATATCATGGGTTACATAAACATCTAGTTGTGAAATAATTTTATGATATTGTTTACATTATTACTGGAAAAAGATTAGTCAAGTTTTTAAAAAAATTAATTATGTGCTAATGTTTCTGTCAATGTAATTTAGGCCTTTATTTAGATATAATGATATTGTTTACATATACCCACCAACTGTATATATTACATTGCACACAAAATGTATTAGAAACCATCAATCAAAACTGTCAACATAGGTTTCTTCAGTTCTTAAATGATTCTGGCTGGCTGGCTTTTAGTTGGGGGTTCAATCTACAATGATAGTTTATGCTAAATTGGTCGTTTAGTTTGTGTCCGGCAGTGTTCACGCTCAGTCTTTTTAGTGATAACTGCCCAACATAAAGGGCGAGAGAAGTAATTTATTCATTGATCACCCCTTTTTCCAACTTTTTAATTGATCACCTCCAACACGGCATGCTGCCAAAAGACGTTGGTCACATGACGGTTTCTATTTTTTTTGTTTAATCTTAAAGCTGTATTCTTTTTATAGTAAACACTGGCTGAATTATATCAAACAAGTAATTGAGGAAATCAAATATTAATGGTGTTTTGTAATGGCTTACCCAAACATGACTAGTAGCATAAAACCTTCATTATTGATTTACACATAAAATAGTTGTAATTCCCACAAGAGGTATAAGCAAAACTACAAAATTCTTCACCTGGAAGGAAGCCATGAAAATTTAGATAAAATGTAACATCTTCTGAATTGTCCATGTACAGCTTTTTCTTGTCTCTAACAAGGTGAAATCGGCCAGGTACGTAGTAACTTGCTACCTTTGTGTTTTCAACCTGTAAACATAATAAAAAATTTAGCTTAAGAAAATAATGCTTCAAGTTATATTTAATATTTTAAAAGAAAAAAAAAAAAAAGGATACAAGATTCAAAATCGTGTGTGCTTCAGTGTTTATTATGTTATTTCATTATTTATATACTTACACATAGTATGGCCATAAAACTCAAAAGCTGTCAAAAATTGAAAATAAAACTAGAGATTCCAAATTTAGTTTCATATACACATTCAACTTTAGAACTTACCTGCCAAGTGTCATCAAGGTAGATCCACAAATTGATGTGTATAATGAATCCTCTTTATACTATGCAATGCCAGAACTGAAGATTTAGCTTAGTTGGGGATTGAGAAAGTACTAAGAGATTGCCTAATACCTGACTGATATTTCTGGTATTGCCAGGGAATATCAAAGCATTAGCACATCAGACCTTTGTACCTGTTTTTACAAGACCACAGGAACTAAAGGCTAAAAACATTGCTATGTTTTAAATATCAATGTACAAGTTTTAAAAAAATAGTACTCTTAAATAAGGCATCCATATTAGATGAACACTTGGTATCACAATATCCTTCCTTAATTATTATAATGGAGCCAAGGTAAGAATATGTAACCAAAACTGCTGCTGCTGCTATTTGTTGGCTGCTGATATGTGATGAAACTGTGTCCAGATGTTTCACTGATAGACGTTTATTTTTTCAAAATTATTTATTAGCCAACAGACATTATGTTGAACTGATATTTAGGTTTTCCTTATGAATCTGTATATTTATTTTCTCAAAATATTTATATTTTATAAAAAAACTTAATGTTGATTTAAAGTAAATTTTATGTTGTTTTCTTCTATTTTGGGTTTTAATTTTGAATCTGTATTTATATTTCATATTACAAAAAATTAAACTTAATTATATGTTGATTTACTAGAATAAAGAAATGAAATTTTAATTTTATTTAAAACAAGCTGAATAAACCGTCAGTAAGACAGGTATTCGGTTAGTATTAACAACAAATCCAATTCTCACTGAAGCTCAATAAATGTAGCTTGTATATGACTTCCCATGCATTAGTTTTAATAGATAATTGAATTCCAACACTAATAAACTGTTCAATCACTAATCATTTTGGAATGTGCAGAAGAAAGATATCGCATTAAGTGACTAAAATTTTACTATATGAGTGTTTTGAATGATAAGAAATAAGTGAAAACAATAAAACATTGTCTTTTTGAAGAAAGTGAAAATAGAGACCCACCTTTGAAGGCATGCGCTTGCATATGAGATCAAATTTCTCCAATAATCCAAGAAGAGCCATTTTCTGATCCAAGTCATCAGCCCAAAGATGATTCACTAAATGATCATCAAGGATTCCATATTTCTCTAATTGTTGCCATTTGTCAATGAGAATATTTTTCTGAAATATAAAACATGAAAATCAATTAGAAGTTTTAAGAGCAATAGTTCCTTAACCAAACAATATTTGTATTGTGTAGTATATCTTGGTTATATGTGATAAAGACCACAGTTTGTCAGAAACTTAGGATTTTCAGCTATATAGCGCTCAGACTTTGGAATCAATTAGCCTATGATATCCGGAACATACAGTATCGGCCATAAATAAGTACACCCCTACCACTATTTTATAAAAATTTAATTTTCTTCTAAACCAAACATAGCAGGATTTTATTATTTCTAGTGGAACATTACACAATAAAAACAAATATTATCAGGTATTATTTATGACCAAACTCTACAGCATTGAAACTGTTGCCAGAAATATGAATATGTTGCTGTCCAAAAAGGAGTACAACACTACGAAAAAATATTTTGAAGACAATTAACTTTCTATTAAAAAGTGTTAGGGGTGTACTTATTCATGGGCGATACTCTACATACATTAGCAGGTTTAAATAAAAAATCAAAACTTTCTTGTTTCAAGACTTTCATAATTATATGAACTCCGTAAATAAATACACTCCGTAACTAGCTCCTCCGTGTTTTGTAAAATGTACTTTGATAAGTTGCACTTTCTTCTTACTCTTCTTTAATAGGCCTTATATTTTTTACTGCAGTTGATTGCACATTTTTCAAGCGCTTTTGTCCAGTGGGGACTTAACTATTGAGGTTCCCAAGAAAGGGCACTTTCTATAAATGAATTTATTATTATGCCCAGTATATTACCTTGACATATTTTGGTATCATTATCAGTTAATGGCAATATGCCAATGTATAAAGATTATAGGTTTAAATATAATAAGAATCCATAATGATAGATATAAAATAGGTTAAAACACTGATATTAACAGAATATATAGATGGCATCAAATAAACAAATATTTCAAGGTATCATGAGTAAAAGCAAATGAATATAACTCACCTGGTCAACTGGCTGTCGTGCAGTAATAATTCTTTTGAACATGTCTACCAACCACTGGGGGCTTAGGATGACCAGGTTCCGGAGAATGTTGTCCACAGTACCTGAGCCTCCACCATAGTAAACAATCAAGCCAAGGTCATGGTAGAACTCAAGCATAGTCTGGACTTCATCCTGGTCTTCAATGCCAAGATCAGAGGCCAAGTCTGTTATCTGGGAAAGAAAAAAAAAGGAGAGAATCAGCTATTTATTGGCACAAATAATTACTAAATGTTTTCAATTGGTGTTGACTTGATTTAAGAAGTCAAAATACTCAATATGATCAAGTAGTTTTCATAATAAATGGTTAATTTCATGACATGATTACTATTTATTAAATCTGTTTGATTCAAATGACAATGGAAGATCAACATTTACATTTTAAGAATGGTATTTTCTGTAACTTTAAAGGTGTTATGAAAGATTTAGATGCAGTGATTAGGGGGTGGGGTGAACAATGCTTTACACCTCTACAATGTCAGAATGATTATGCCAGACATCAAAATAGAATAGCTTAACAAAAAAATTGAACCAGAGTTTCTTCTGTACAACTTGTTCGCACATTCAAATAATCATTTGTTTAAATGCTGAGAAATTTTATGAATCTGAAGATGACCCTTGAATCTTTCTTTTTCCTCCCAAACTAATTTGCTAAAGAATTAAACATAAGTCCAAATAGGCCTGGTTAGTCACTCAATAGAAACAGTCACATGATCAACATCTTTTAGCAGCATGCCATGTTGGGGGGGGGGTGATCAATTAAAATATTGGAAAAAAGGGCGATCGATAGATAAGTTACTTCTCTCGCCTTTTGTTGGGCAGTGATCACTAAAAAAAGTCTGAATTTTCAAAAAACAAGAGTAAATGCTGCCAGACACAAACTAAGGGACCAATTTATCATAACATTCCAAATTGAACCCTCCAGTAAAAACCTATTCAGGAGGGGAATTTAAAAAATAAACAAATGTTTTTCCTAGACATAATAAGGAGTACATTTTGAAATTTTCAGCCATCTAGCTCCATTGGTGTGGCCTGTACATGTGATACATACATAGCCAGCCAGCCAGTCCAACTTAAAAACTGAAGAAACCTATGTTGACAGTTTTGGTTGACGGTCTTTAAATAAGACTGATTCATCAAGCGAATAATTTAAAGAAAATAAGTACTAAGCTTATAGCTAAGCCAACAGACAAGATAATTAATGAAGATAAAACATAAATTTCCATATAAATAGAAAACAGAAAAAAGTAATGATCTTTCTTTCTATATCAAGACAAAAACCTTTTACACTTTTAAAGTTGTCTTTAATCAAAACATCAACAATTGTTTTTATTTGAGAAGAATCTTAGTTGAATGGTTGCCTTTTATAGTGAAGTTTGATATATATTAGGTGGATTAATAAATCTGCAGCCTAATGATGAAAAATGCATTTATTTTACTGAATAAATATTTATTTTTCAACATAATCAAGTGGCGAATATTAATCACAAAAATCAAACATTATACAGTGAAAATTTCAGATCAAAATTCAGCTAATAACTACAGGCTAGGGAATTGTTGATCCACTCTTGTATTTCAAACAGAATACTCTTACTCCTATTTAAATTTAGAAAGAGAGATGTATATTTTAACAAAAGTAAAAGTACTACTATTTTTTAACTCTTAAATTCATGGATAGCTTGTAACCGCCTGTATTGACAGTGGAACTCTTCAATGAATCGAATTATAAATAATAGAACTCATCTGTGAATTGAATAGAAAAAACAAATTCACCTAATGGTCAAATGGGAGTAATTTCAATAAGAAATTATTTTCCTTGATAAATTTCCCTTCATATGAATTTAAGAGTTAAAATTAATTTTTTCAACTCCTTATATTTTAATGTTATTTTGTGATCTCTCACCTGATCTACGCATGCATAATTATTAGCATTTTCAACCAGCTGAGTAATGACTTGCTCAAACTGAAGCCACCGTGTTGGAATTTGCTCTCCCATGTATGACTCTTGCAAGGCTGACTTTTGGATCTGTTCTCGTAAATGGCATATCTGAAAGTGGATAAATAAATAAAACATAAAGGGATCCCAGTGGGAAAAAGGTACTCACATCTTGTTAGTTCACAAAGTAACCGTGTCACTATGTTCATGTATCGAAAATGAAAATTACAAATCCTACTATACACTACTTTAATCAATGCTTATATTTCAACTTTTTTAGCAAATACGAAAGAGTTGCCAGCAAGATTTAAAGTGAATTATTTTGATAGTCATTTATTCTTATTACTAAAATGATTATTTTATTGTGATTTCTCATTTGTTTTTTCTTACTTTATATCTGTCCAAACTGTTATACATAAAGAAGTCTTTTGCTCAAAGTAGAAAAAAGGTGAGTAGATTTACCTGAATGTCTTCTCCTTCATTTAAGCAATTTTCTACAGCAAAGAAAGGCTTCACAATATGTTTATAATAAGGTTTTCCAACCAAGAACTGATGTAGTTGATCAAACTTTTTTTCCACCTGAAATAATTAAGAGGAAAAAATAAACATTTTAATCTTTACTAATAATTTAGACTTGTATTGTTTTAATAGTTTTATTTAGTAGACAAAAAGTACTAAAAGTTGATCTAAGTTGAAAGAAAAAAACCAGGAGAGAATTTTTCAGTTCCCTTTGAACATCTCTCAAACAAACCTAATAAGCTTCAGATAATGTAAACAAAAAGTTCTGCCAGACACAAACTAAGGGACCAGTTTAGCATAAATTTTCATTGTAAATTAAACTGACTAAAAAATGTGGTGGTCATAGCTCTGGCTGTTCTTGAGTTTGCAATCACGGACGTATGGACAGATACTTTGGTGAATTATAGTAAGATAATATGACTGCATGTATAGGAAATCAAGATACATCAAAATGGATGTTTTAAATTTTATACAAACGCAAATCTTACTCTCATGCACAGTTGTTGGCCTAAGTGGATTTGTCATGAAACCAAAATTCAAATACATTAGACTCATTATCACGATTTAAGAGTGCCGTCATAACAGGTGGATTTTATACAAAGTGTATTAATAAGAAACCAAAAAATACAGACTTAAATGACTTATTATTACCCTTCACTTTAGGCATTTTAAGGGTTTACTAATTTTAGATTTTAAAATAATGCACTGAAATCCTCATGTATTATTGCTGCAAAATAATCTGGACAACATGGCATGTGGGGCGCTCACATTGTTGCGGTGAGTACCTATTGAAAATGGTTCGAGGAGAGAAATATCACCAACCGCTGACAAGGCATTGGGTAGCCAAGACTTATCAATGTGAGAAGTGAATGGAGGCTTTCCCGCCAAGTACGAGCCAACAGAAGGGATACTATGGCACAAATCGCAGATAACTCTAATCAAGGTGAAGGAAAGAATGCGTTAAGACACACATTACATAGATTCTTAATTGTTGCATATGGGGCTGCATAGCTGCAGGCCAGTCAGTGTACCAATGCTAACCAATGTCCATCGTAAAAAGTGTCTTCAATGGGCACACAAATGTCGGAACCGAACCTTGCATCAATGGAACAAGATCAATTAGTTCAATGAGTCTCGATTTCTCCTGAATAAAGTGGCACCAGGATGCACTGTGACAAAACAAGATGGTGGAGGCAGTGTGATGGTTTGGGAAACATTCGGCTGGTAAACACTGCATCCTATCATTCATGTGGAAGGTACTTTGTTGTATATCACCTCAACATCATTGCAGACCAGGAACAGCCCTTCATGGCAGTGGCATCTTTCAATATGCCCTGCCACACTGCACAAGTTGTACTGGAATGATTTCAGGAACATGGAGAAGATTGTGTGACACTGGCCACCAAATCCCCCAGAATTCAATCCCATTGTGCACTTATGGGAGGTGTTGGACCAACAAGTTTGCTCTGCAGAACCTCCACCCAGTAACTTGCAGCAGTTGAAGGGCCCGCTGTTAACCTCCTGGCACCAGATCCCGTTAGAGGTCTCGAAGAGTCCATGCCTGATCTGATAACTGTTTTACAGGCAACACCTTATCAGGCAGATGAACATGTTTTTTGGCTCACCAGTGTATAATGACAGGAAGCACAAGAACAGTAGCCATGTTTATCTATTCATTTTGTATATTCAACAAATAGATGAGAAATCTAATTAGCTTAGCATTTTCACTAACGAGCACAACAAATTCATTCTTTTTAACAAGAAGAGTTAAAGAATGGAGTATTTCTGAAACATTTCAATTATATAAAAATAATTATCATAGTATTACAAATGGTATATATTTAATACATGTTTTCAATACTGCTACATAAAGTGTATATATTTCTCACTATTTTGGGAAAACAACTCACAAGGTCTACCTTTATTGAAATCATCTGTCAAGGGTTGATTATGAATCTATCATCTTACTTCTTTAGAGATGCAAATCAAGAAAGCTTTTGTCGTGTTGTAGGCAATGCCCTTCACCTTAAATATTTCTCAATAAAAGAGGTAAATAGTAACCTTGGCTTAAACACTGAGGTATTGCCATAGCACAGCATCACTAGTGGAAGCTTAAGAGTTTTTTGAGCTGCTGTCAGTCAAGTAGAAACATCTTGTGATGAAAATATTGATTTGTGTTGGGACTGAATAAAAGCCATTAAGTGCTACCTGTGGCCATGCCAATAAGTGAAACAATAAGCTGGGGCTGATAGTATAAAAGAGATGTCAATGATTCTTTCTTTTTTTTTTTAAACATGAATAACAGTAAGTATTCCTTGAGTAGCTGGTTTAGGTATATAAACACCATCAAAGATTACCATTAAAAGGGTATTCATAAACATGATTATTGTATTTGATCTTTTATTGAAGATACCCAAGAGGTTTGGAGAAGATTTCTTGAGTTTAATGGATGGGGTCATTGTGGTAAATGATCAGCTTGAATGTGGAGTGTTCGCAATATGTTTAGATGTGATTTAATACTTGAAATCAGAATAGAATAAGTTATGTACAAGTTTTTTAAGAACATTTAAATTAATATTAGTTAATAGATACTGAACCCTTTTTTAGAATTAAAGTCTTATTGTAAGCAGAGTAGGTTTACAGCATGTGAAAATGAATTATCAGGTTATTACTTTTTCTAAAATCTATTTTAATACTATCTTCTGAAAGTTCCTGAACAACAGCGAAAAAATAATATCAATAATCTTATAAATGCCCAGACTTCTTATAAATTAAAATAGTGTGTTAATATATAAGGTATTATGGTATATAAAAGCAAATTATGTAAATACAACCGTAAAACCTTGCTTATATTTTTGTACTAAGAAAAGAATATTGTCTAAAACCTTTTCTTGTTGATTGATTGATTAATTGTTTTGTTTAACAGCACATCAACCCCTGGTGGGTCATTTAGTGCCAAATTCAGTGGATTAGAGACTTGAGGGGGCAGAATCCCAAATCCCTGTCACAGAGACAAATGCCATGAGGACCGAGATAAAGGGGGTGGAGATCCCAAAAGCTTCTCAGGACGAATCCTCAGCATACTAATGGTGATCGCCTCCCAACCAGCTGGCCAATATATCCTGTGCAACTTCTCCCAGGATGATACCCAAGCATGCCACAAGGACCCCGAAGGGCCGTGGTTCTCTGAACTTTGAGGCCATGGCGGTTTCGAAGAACAGATACTACACTTTGGTCTTAGCCAAAAGGCCTGGCTTTTTCTTATTGAAGTGCTTTAATCTCTCATTCAGTTGAGACATTAAAAAAGATTCTTTAGGCAGCCTCAAATCAGCAACACCTAACAACTTTTAAAGGAAATTTCAAATGACAATCTACAGGGTGTCCCGTAAGATCCTTTGAAACAAACTCTTCAATGGGTACAGAAAGGACATTCTTACAAGACACCCTATATATTATTCCAGTCCAATAACAAGGGCTTGCTGTAATTGCAGATATCACAATTACTAATCCAGGCAGTAAGCAATAGAAATCAATTGTTTTATAAAATAAGATAATGCAATTCATCCAGTTAAATTTCAAAATCTACTTAGGCAACAAACAAGCAACATTCTCATCATAAAAATAAAGATTTTGAAATGAAGATCCTCTTATCTATATTGCTGCCCAAGTGATAAATCACAACTGATCCATTGATCATTTCAAATTTCATATTAAAAGTTCTTTCCATACTTGGTTATTTGGGTTTAATTTTTGACGGACTTGGAAAGTGGAGAAAAACTAGCAAAGAGGAAAGGTGCAATTGAAAGAAACAAACAAAATGCCCTTGATTGGACCAACCGGACATTCCTGCATGTTCAAGGAAACTGCCTGAAATTTGATTTCATGGCTTTGAAAGCTCAAGAATAAAAATGGAAATACCGAAAGCCTTTCCAGGATATACACTAAAGAGAAAAATGACCTCATTAAATTCCTTGTAATCAAGAGGGTAAACCAAATATGGTCAGCATAAGAAGAATGCAAAGGTCAGTTTTGATTTGTTAATATAGAAAATCAGTTCCAAATCTCCAAGCAAAACATAGATCAAAAGCTTATTCACATAAATCAAATTATGATTTACTACAAACAGAAATCAACACTAGAACATACACCAGTTCCTGTGTATTTACTTCTTTAGGTCAAGGGGTGCTTTTTTTCTTCTTTAGGTCATTGGGTGCTTTTTTCTCCTTTAGGTCATTGGGTGCTTAGTAAATCTAATCCAATACAATCTTAGTTCAACTACCAAGTGTTTTCATATGAGTTTACACACAAGCAGAAAAACTCCCAACCAAATTGATCTGACATTGACATGTACAAGCAAATATAATAATTCCTTTAGATATACATAGATTTTTTCAGATTCTTGTCCTCAACTTGGTTGGGTTTTTTTTAACAATGTTTCACCAGAGGTCATTTCTAGCCAATTTTCCAAGTTTTTGGCCACAATCTTGCACCTATGGAACTGAAATCTTTTCACAGCATAGGTCAGAGGCAATGTGCGGTCAACGAAGGAGGTCATTCCAGGTCAACAGAAGTCATTTCTAGCCAATTTTGCACCTATGAAACTGAAATTTGATGAAAGTATTAGGCAATGTGAAGTTGACCTCATATGTCATTCAAAGTCACCAGATGTCACTTCTAGCCAATTTTCTAAGCAGTTGGTCGCAATTTTGCACCAGGATACTGAAATTTGGCATAGGGTTACATCTTTATCCTGCAAAAGTCATAGGCAATGCAAGATCGACAAAAGAGGTCACTGGAGGTCAACAAGTCATTTCAAGCCAGCTGAAGCCATTTATACAGTGGCGGCATCAGCGTTTTGTACCAGCCTGGGCCCGGTTCGGCCAGAAAACTATGAGGACGGGAAAGGTTTTTATATAAGTTAATTAATTTGGTATGCTAATTTCCAATATCGCCTAAATTTTAGCTAAATTCAACTTTAGTAATAATGAATTATTAGGAAACATAAATATCAGTACTTCTATACTTTTAAATAAAAATTTTTTAAACATTTTTCCATGCTGTATTACGGTAAATATTAAAATTAAATTTTGCGAGCACAGGCAAGGCTGCAGGGAGCCCGGGCTTCCCCTGGCCTGGCACCACCAGTGAAGGACAAAAACCCCTTTTGACCTTACAAATGGTAGAGCAGATAAGTCAAATTCAATTGGATAGGTGGTACAGCCAAATAATTACATTCTTGGAGGTAGATTAGTATGTGGGGTTAACCTGGGCAGAAATAGATGATAGGATAGATGGTGCTGACTTCAAGGATCATTGGAGGTCAATTCTAGATTAAAATACCTTCTTTTTTTTCAGCCATATTGCAGCCAAACAATTATATTCCTGGAGGTAAACTGAAATGTGGGGTTAACTTGGCCAGAAAAAGATGATAGGATAGGTGGAGCCAACCCCCAAGGTCATTTGAGGCCAGCACAGGTCAATTTTGGATTAAAATAGCTTTTTTTTCTCAGCCAAATGAAATAACTTTAGGGGCTAAAAAATTGATTTTTCTGTATGTAAAAAGTTGAGCAACCCTGAAAAACGTTTTCAGACAAAAATTCTAAAATTGTAACACAGCACAAGGACAATCTCTCAAGCTCACTGGCCTTAACCCGATTTCTCCATGCCTTTCCCATGGCCAACTCTATATTGGTTGTTCTAGGGTTGGATCCCCAAACAACTTTTTCATACTGGTACCCAATGGGAGAAGCACTAATGTTGTGTATCCAGAAGCCCTTTCAAAATAAAGGATGACAACATTTGTTCTATTTGTGCATCAGAATATTTAAATAATCGTTTTTTTCATTTGTTGTTATATTTCAAGTTATTTCCCCCCCCCCAGGCAATGCCAGGTATCCCTGCCAGTGTTTTCAATAAAATACAAACCATAGATTAACACACTTTATGATGACAGCCAAAACTGTCATAGATTATGGTCAAGTACTACAATTATACACTTAGCCAACTCCTATTTCTATTGTGACTCACTACAGCAAAAGGGGATTGGTGTTTTTATAATAAAGAGAATGCTACTTACCAATTGTTTCTGGATCTCTAAGTCTTCATTCAGGCTATTCCTGTGGGTGCCAACAATAAATATTGGTGGTGAAAGTGTTGTGTTAGTGATTGAATTCTTTGTATTCTCAGCAGCATGGACATGGATGGACTTCATCCAATAATCAATGTAACCTAGACTGGACAGTTCTTCAGTCAATATTTCTACATCCTACAACAACAACAGACAGAAACAGCTATAAAATTGGTTGTAAACAAATTAGCAGTGGAAAAAAAAGGGTAATTGCTTTGTTAGACAAAGGGTCTAATATTTCAATAATATCCTCTATAAAACACAATATTGAAGTGACAAAACATGAAAAGCGATTTTCTTTATGAGGAAAGCAAATTCAAACATGTTCTTTGGAATAGTAAATCAATAGATACAGTAGATTTTTTTCCATAAACAGGATGAGCTAATATGCCTTGGATAGCTGCCAGATTACTATATACAGTAACTCCCATAAATAAGTACACCCCTACCACTTTTTAATAGAAAATTAATTGTCTTCTAAACCAAACATAGCAGGATTTTATTTTTTCTAGTGGAACATTACACAATCAAAACGGATATTATCAGGTATTATTTATGACCAAACTCTACAACATTGAAACTGTTGCCAAAAATATTTTTCATAGTGTTGTACTCATCTTTGGATGGCAAGAGAGTTTCAATGCTGTAGAGTTTGGTCATGTTCTACTAGAAATAATAAAATTCTGCTATATTTGTTTTAGGAGAAAATTAACATTCTATAACATAGTGGTAGGGGTGTACTTATTTATGGGCGATATTGTAATGAAATAGAATTCATTTGATTAATGCATGCACAAGATTAAAGAATTTAAACATATGAAAAGGCAGATTTTCTTACATAGTAAATAAAATCGAGGCCCCTGAAATAGATGTTGATGATAGTTGTCATCATTTTCTTTTGGTTATTATTATCATCACTTTTACTGCCAATACAGTGGTTATATTTATTATAATAATTATTACAATTTTTCATCTTTAGAATTTTCCATTTGTATTGGGTTGGCCAAAAAATTTGTTCTGTTTTTGTTGTTAGTGGCATTAGGAGAATTTAGATTCAACTGACTTCATTCAAAAATATCACTTTTGATTGTACAGTGAAAGCTATCATATAAGCATACATTTTTTAAAAATATTTGTCAAAATTGGCCTATTTTTGTTTATTGATTGTAACATTGAAGATGAAAGAAAATAAGCAACATTTTCAGCATATCATACTTTTTTTCATTTTAAGAAAAGAAGTTCTACTCAAATAGAAAAAAAGATTTATGCAGTTTATGAAGAAGGTACTGTGAATGATCAGATATGTCCAAAGGAGTTTGCACAGTTTTGCGGCAGATATTTCCTGCTAAACAATGCTTCATGGTCAGGCAGACCAATTGAGGTTAATAGCAATCAAATCAAGACGTTACTTGAGATTGATTGATTGATTGATTGTTTTGTTTAACGGCATATCGACCCTCATTACTTGAGAATAATCAACATTATACGATGCAGGAGATAGCCAACATATTCAAAATATCAAGTGCTGAAAATCATTTGCACCCACTTGGTTATGTTAGTCACTTTGATGTGTGGCTTCCACATAACTTAAACCTACTGGACCATATTTTCATATAACAAACAATGTTCCTTTTTATTTAAACAAATTGTGATGTGCAATGAAAAGTGGATACTTTACAACAATGTGGAACACAAGAGATCATGAGGCAAGCAAAATGAACCACTACTAACAATACCAAAAGCCAGTCTTTATCTTAAGATGATGATGCTGAATATATGGTGAGATTGGAAGGGAACCCTCTACTATAAACCCTTCCGGAGAATCAAATCATTGATTCAAACAAGTAGTGCGTCCAATTAGACCAATTGAAGGCAACAATCAACAAAAAGCACCTGGAATTAGTTAAGAAAAAGGGTGTGATATGATTCGTCAGGAAAACACTCTTAGACCAGATATTTCTTTGGTGACCAGGCAAAAATTGTTACAGCTTGGCTGGCAAGTTTTCACTCATCCACTGTATTCACCAGATATTGCACCTTTGGATTACCATTTATTGCAGTCTTTACAGAATTCTCATAATGGAAGAAATTTCAATTCCTTGGAAGACTGCAAAAGCATCTATGGCCATTCTTTTGCAATAAAATGTACTGGGAAGATGGAATTATGAAGTTGCCTAAAAGATGGCAGACGATAGTGGAACAAGATGCTAAATATGCTGTTTAATATAGATAATATAAATGTATTTTATTTTTACTTAATAACCTGAACAAGACTTTTGACCAACCTTATATCATATAAAGCAGTGAATTTTTTTCTGAATCATTTACAAGTAGGTTTTAGTTTTTTTGCCACTAAAGTTAATTTTATCACTGCATGGACACTAGCCATGGTGCAGAGGTTAATATGTTAATCACATGGGCCATTATTGGTGAGTTCATTTCTCACTGGGTGCTTCACCAGATGGCCAGGTATTGAATCTAGTTTAGTCTAAGAAATATCAATTTTACAATTTTTCTTAAATATTATTGTAACTATAAACTAAATTTGTACACAGTATCATATTTGCATTTTATATATATGATTATTATTGCTGGTAGAAAAATAAAAAATAAAAATATAATGATAATATGAAGGTAGATAACTAAATTTTAAATAGAATAAAAAAGATAAAGAATGATTGGTAAATATAACTAAAATGTTCAGACTTATATTAGATCTAATATATAAAAAGTGATAAAATTAATATAAATTGAATATCAGCGGCAAAAAAGAGGATTAGTTATTGCCTTTTTAGTTGATGGGTTATATATATGTTTTATGTACCAAGATCATTAAGATTTCTCTCTGAAACTAGTTCTACATAAATATTCAATTCATCTTGCCTGTATATGATCACTGACAGGTTTTACAGTTGTCATGGCAGAAAAATCATCACACATATTGAAGACAATGACATATACTGCCCGGGAGGAAAGAAACACCTGAAAATTAAAAAAAAATTGATGTTATATTGCATTACATACGTTAATGACTTAGCTCATACAGGATAATTAGAACTAGCATTCTAATGGAAATTATGAATCACCGCCACCCAATTATGTGTTGGGGATAATCAATTAAAAGTTGGGCTGTGATCACTAAGAAATGTCTGAATATTCAAAAAACAAGCCGGCAGAAATTAATGACCAATTTAACAAAAGCTTACATTGAAAATTGAAACCCCTGACTAAAACCCTATTTTGGAGAGGAACTTTAAAGCCATAGACAAAGGGGAAGTAGAAAAATCTTGTATGGTGGACACTATCTGGAGAGGAACTCCCCCATGTATAGTTTGGAATGCTGGGGTACATTGGTGGTGGTATGGTTTTGTCTGTGTACCTAGCGCAGTAGGTATATTCATGACCACCATTTTTCTGAAGAAATAAGGTTTTTCCTTTTTTCTTACAGATTATACACTTAACAAAGGCTGAAAAATGGATCAGCTGAAATGTTGTGTCAAGTTATAGACAATGTTGTTAATGTTAGTATGGTAATATTTTTATGTTAATATGGTGTTTACAGATTCTGTATATCACAAAAATCTTTTCTTTGTATAAGTTACTTTCCAATAATGATGCTTGTCGTCATCAAATATCAATGAGTTGTTACAATTTATCTTTTCCCAACCTTAAAAAGGTCCCCCATTTGAATAATAGCCAAGCTCAATATTGTATACCATTGAGGATCATAACAGAACCAGTGTTTTCAACAAGATATATCTTATCTTATATTTATCCATGTTTTGTTGAGTCCCGATTCTCTCTATGACAAAAAGAAAAATTGTTTGTTAGTTTGTCAAGTGGTCAACTTTAGATCTTCATTCACCACAGATGGCAGGATATACATATCCTAAATAGGATCGTCAGTCTGACCTAAATATGGAAAAGTTTGCCCTCTGCTTTCTAATCAAGAGTAGCTTTTTTAGCTTTGTCAAATTCACACAACAATATGTTTTACTATACTGAAAATTATAAAATTATAATCTGAAATAAAAACATTATCATTTACTTAGCTTTTAGTGCTTAAACTACTCAAAATGTTGTTTTTTTAAACCATTGCTTTTTTTTAACTCTTATTTTTAAAAATCTTATTTATTTTGTACATATTGTTAAACACAATATTATTTTGAGACACAAATTGAGTTCTACTATTTCGAAAGATATATTTATTTTCTCAATAATAAAAAATGAAAAGTTATAACTAAGAATACAAATATTTATGCCATTGTTATAATTCATTTAAGAGTCAGATTTAATTCAAGTCCAATGAAAATAAAAATAAAGAATTAAAAATAAAGTTGGTGAAATATAAAACTTGGAGTATAAACAGTTTGTGAAAGCAAATATACTTGAGGTTTGCTATTTTATTTACACACTTCTATTTTTAGAGGTCAAACTGTAAAGCAACAAAGACACAGGGGGATATTAAAGAATTTAAAATATGAAAAATAAATTATATAAAATAACTGAGGCTTGAATAAATGTACTTGAAATAGGCGTTTTTGACAGCAGTTAATTGCGTCATTAAGCCAGCTTCAGTTTAGTTGGGGTGGGAATAATAAGAAAATTGGTAGTTAAATTTGCTATGACTGATATCAGAATAAAGATTATTTTTTTAAATATTGATATTCTCAGATGTGACCAACTTTTCACTCAGGCTGTTCCATGTGTTTGCTATTCTTGCCGAGAAGAAATTTTTTTCTAACACCAGTGGAGGTCTGAATTTGTAGTTTATGGCTGTTTCCTCTGGTTTTACTGCAGATAGATGAAGTCAGCATTTTCTTATCAGGGCATTTTGAGTAATGAATGTCTGTATCCACTCTATGTATGTTGTTCCGGATTCTATAGACTTCTAGTAGGTCAGCACATTTTCTTCTGTATTCAAGGGTCTCAAGATTAAATTGTTTTAATCTTTCAGTGTAAGATATATCTCCCAGCCTAGTAATAATCTTGGTGGCTCTCCTCTGTACTCTCTCTATGGCATCTGAGTTGTACTTCAGGTAAGGAGACCATATGCAGGAAGCAAACTCAAGATGGGTACATACCAGAGACTTATAAAATAGTAAGAAGCTCTCCTCATCGATGAACTTAAATGAGTGTCTTATGTATCCAAGTGTTTTATTTGCTGTATTCACTTTGTTTTGTATATGCACAGTGAAGTTAAGTGAGTTGTCTACATAAACACAACGATCTTTCTCCATTGTAGTTTCCTTCAGTGTGTGTTGTGTTCTGTCATCTTTAATCATGGTGTAGTTTCTCCTCGAGTTGTTTCTACCTAGGTGCATGACCTTGCATTTGTTGGGATGACATTTCATCTGCATAGATTGGGCCCACAGTTGTAATATGCTGAGGTCCTCCACAAGTAGGTCTCCAGATTAATCGGACGTTAACTGGGAGTAGGTCTGTGTGTCATCAGCAGATATCCTTTGGCAGATTGTTCAAACAGTGAGAACAGTATGGGCCCCAGGATGGATCCCTGAGGAATTCCACTGAGGACTGGGGATCAGGACTCTTCTCCGTTTACCCAAACTTTCTGGCAATGGTTGGTCAGGAATGATTTAATCCATTGCAGTGTTTGTCCAGTGATTCCACATATGTAAGTGTGTCAAAAGCCTTTTTAGAATCAAAGTGTAGGACATCTACATAAAAAGTAATATTGGACCCAAACTTTGTTTTTACAAGGCATTTGAAAAGAAGGTTTGTCTCTGAACAAATACCATCAAGTAACCTAGTACATAAAAGCAGGAAGGTGATTTAGATCCCTATCACAAAATCATACATTTTCAAAGTATACAGTAACAAAAGAATATTTTTTTTAAAAATGATACTGATTTATACAGTATCATTATTAGCATTTTCAAATATTTAAATTTTTTGTTTACTTTGAATTCTCTATTTTCTATTGAATTCAAAGTAAATATATATTCTGAATAGAGTACATGTCCAAATTGATATCTTTGAGAACCTTGATAATCTTATTTCATTAAAAGATAATTTTCTTTCTCAAGTTTCTATAATATTCTACAGTTGATTTATAATATTTTGCTTGTAAGTGTTTGAAACCTTAAAAAGTGAGAATACTGCAAACAAAACCAATAATGGTATTGTGAAAACTGGCTTTTTACAAAAGAAAAATTCAAAACATAGTTCCAGCTCTAAATAACCCAGCAAGGTCATTCTTTTTATATTTTCTTTAGTCTGTCCTATTTAAAATGATGTACCTTTTAAGAAGAAACTCATGACTTATTAAACATTAAAACTCTTTTCAACATGTAATAGGTTTTTTTTTTCAATTTCATGTCCACACCAATATAAAGGTTACATTTGT
This sequence comes from Architeuthis dux, assembly GCA_006491835.1. Taxonomy (NCBI): domain Eukaryota; kingdom Metazoa; phylum Mollusca; class Cephalopoda; order Oegopsida; family Architeuthidae; genus Architeuthis; species Architeuthis dux. The sequence continues at coordinate 1,708,081 of VCCN01000428.1, read as the reverse complement.
GAAGTGATAGTTAGCAAGCTAGTGTAGCAGACTCTTCGCTCATGTAGTGAGTTCAATCATCAATGGGTGCTGCCACTATTGTTAACCTGTGCCAGACTAAGCAATGCTTAGTAAATATTTATAATATTCTATCATAAATCAATAATATTTTTTGATATCCACATGTCCAAACATGTCTATCATAAATCAATAATAATATTAATTGATATTCACATGTCCAAACAATAACTGATTTTTCTTAACTCCAATGCCCTTGTCAATTATTATTAATTTTTCGACAAGTATTTCTTTTAATTTAATTCCAGTTGCTTTTTATGCAACACTCATACCATCATTCTACAGCTGTAGTAAATAAAATAAAAGTAACAGATTTGGTTAGTCACTCAACAGAAACTGTCACATAACCAACATCTTTTAGCAGTATGCCGTGTTGGGAGAGATCAATTAAAAAAAATTGGAAAAAGTGCTGATCAATGAATAAGTTACTTCTCTCGCATTTAAAAAAAACAAACGTGAATGCTGCCGGACACAAACTAAGTGACCAATTTAGCATAACTTACATTGCAAATTGAACCTCCCACTAAAAACCTATTAAGGGAGGAATTTTCAAAAAGCAAAAAAAAGACATAAGGAGTAAATGTTTCAATTTTCATCCCTCTAGCTTCATTGGAGTGGCTTGTACGCATGATGCATTCATAGCCAGCCAGCCGGACCAACTTGAAAACTGAAGAAACCTATGTTGACAGTTTTGGTTGACGGTTTCTAATAATGATCTAATGCCCTTGTGTTATTGCAGATGAACACAAGTACACATACATGGAGATATATTTAATACAGTAAAGATGTTTTTAATAAGAAATACTTGTAGCATTTCTGGTGATTTGATAAATCTTTCAGAATCAGTTTTCTTCAACCAAATAAAGGTGCTATAATGAATTATGATATAATAATGTCATTATTCATAAATGGCTTAAGCAGCAACAAATATAGTTCTAAGATGTGCTTTGAAAAAATAAAAATACCAGAAGACTTTTAGCAAAATTTAAGTCCCAAAATGATCCAACTCATCCTTCTTGAGTTGAATTATTCCTGAGATTAAATATAATTTAGACATAAACCTTGTATGTAGTAGAAACAACACTATCTAGAATTGTTAATACTTTATTTAAAACACATACAGATAAGTGGCCACTATATATAAGCTATAAATAAGAAATTACAGCTATAAAAAGTTTAAAATTAATGATATTTTCCAACTTCCATAAATAACAAACTTCACATTTCCATAACCTTTAATGGTAGGTAGGTAGGTATTTTACTTTGATTTTGGGTCAGGACACAATCTCTCTCATGCTTCTGTATTATTCATCCAGCAGTCTGGCCAACCAGTGAAGAAGAAAAAAAGCCAGAAAAGCTACTGAGTGCCCACTTGGACACTAGGGGAAAAGAATCAAGTAACTATATACCATTCAATACATTATTAATTTTGGTCATTAATTTACACAACCTGATGTTTTATACTGTCATGTGGTTATTGTTCAAGTGCTCACATAAAATTGATATCCATTTACAAAAAATGTTTGGGTAAAACCAACAGACACACAAGAAACAACATTTAGGTGTGTGTATACATATATATATAGGGGTGAACATATGAAAGACACACATACAGGAGTGAGTGTAAAAATGATTTTATTTCATTTTTGTGTTCCTAACATGTTTCAGCCCTAGGCCATCGTCAGAGGGGAAAAATGGGTGAATGAAAGCTCTTTGGTATATGTATATATAGCCGATCTGAGTGTGCACTCTTATTGGTCAACTAGGCATCTCTTATTTCATCTGTAGGTCACAGGTGGTGACTGTTGGTGTTGATGGACAGACAGACAGATTTTAATGGATGGACAGAGTATGTGTGTGTATTTTATGGGTTTTTTTTTTTTAAAACAACAATATGTTGAAAGTACATAGTGCTCAATATTTTAGTGAATAAATCAATAAAACAGAGCATAACAAATTTATATTTATTATGAAATAAAATAAAATATTTTTTTGTTATAAAATGATTTGATTTTCAACCATTCGCTTGATAAATTGCATGCAGCAATGAAACAGACTGTCAATCTGTAGCGGAACCCATAATAAATATAAATGTCAGGAATGTTTTGCTAATTATCATTGTTACAGATGAATATACAAATAATTTTTATCAAGGACATATTCTTATTAATAGATGCTGTTCCTTGAGCAGCTTCAGAGCTTGCAGAGTTATATTAAAGATCTTAAAAGAATTTTATTGGCATATGTTCATATGTTATTATATAAGAGCCAAAGTCACTTTTTCATTTGTTTGTTGGTTGGTTTCTGTCATGTTAAAGCAAACAGAAAAAGAGGGAGGGGTAAAGCAAAGTTTGTGTCTGTGTTCATGTACGCTAAAGCAAACAGCCTCTGTGTATGTGTGTTCATGTCTACATCACTACTACTACTGATGTCTTAGTAGTAGGACGGAAAACAAATTTTTTCACATTAAAAAGAAATTTGCATTTTACCCAATTCTGTTGCCTTATTGTTCTAAAATTATTTAAAAACAGAAAGTATGATGAGTTGTAGAAAATCAACAGAAAAATATATTTACTTCGGTATGCTTTTTTTGGTTTGCAATAAATACACTTATGCTAAAAATATATATTTGTATAATTTATTCATATGTAAAAAATCCCATCATTTTTGACAGGTACTATTCGTGTCAATTTATAATTTCAAATACAAAAGATAATTCCCAAGACAACCATTTATGAAATTTACAATTCTATTTGAAGGCATAATGCGTGTTAGCCAGTAGAGTACATTTATAGACAATCATCATCATCATCAGGCTTTTAATGTCCGTCAATATTGGCCAGATCTCTATTGTGGGTATTGGCGGCAGCAATATCTCCTGAACCCGTCTTAATCGTCTCACAATCTTATTTTCTGCCAGCCACAGATTCAGATATGATCTTTGGGGATCCTCGCTGTGAGTCGTGATGTCCACTGGTTTTCTGACATTCTTACAACATCGCCTGCCCATTGCCATTTGAGTTTTCTAATGGATTCTATGATATCTCTGACTCCTGTTTTTTTCTCTAATATACTGTGCTGTCTTGTGATCTCTCCATGTGATGTTTAGCATGATCCTTTCTTGTGCATGTTGTATGGTTCTTAGTTTGAGAGCCAATCTTTTGGTTTGGTTCCATCCCATTAGTTTTGAAAAGAAGGGTCTACAACCAATGGGCTATAAACACTAAACAATTCAAACCAATTTTTATCAGATACAAAAGACAGAAACAGGATTGGGATTACCTGATGTGTTGTGTAGTAGACAGCCTGGCCAGCAAAATCCCAAATGTCAAGTGTCACTTCCTGATCAAGAATTTCAGTTTCTTTCTCAGTTTCTTTCTCCTGCTGACACTCTGTCCTCTCAGCAAACCATTTCTCTGGTGATTGCTCTTCAAGCATTGCCTGTAACTTTTCTATGGCGCCAGCGGCAATATCCTTCAGTAGTTCCTGTGGCACCCGGGAAACGGCCCCAGGAGACACCTTGCTGCCCACGCCACAGCTCAGCATGCTACTGTGAGAACGATTCTCTTTCTCAGACTGTTGACAAGGAGTAGACAAAAGAATATAAAATAAATTGAAATGCAAAATTGTTATAAGCAACATTATTGATTCAATTGATTTTTCCAATATGAAATCAAGCCAACATCTTAAAAGCACAAGCTGGAAGTATAATCATTTCATAACAATTATCAGCATCACTGTTTTGTCTTAAAAATATTTTTATTTATGCAAATTTGAGGTGTCTACTAGGATGGGCGAACAAACCAAAACATGATTTTGAGAAAATAAGCTCCAAAGTTTGGCAACTTTGAAAACCGCATACAACCACATTTTTTGATTGATTTTCATAAAAGTTTTTAAAACAATATTATGGTCATATTCTACACAATATACCGAGGTTACCTCAGTATATTGTGTAGAATATGATTAATATTGGTTTTACATATTACAGAAAAATTACCAAAAATCATGCATTAGCAACCACATATTCCTTTTACTGTAAGAGAAACTCACGTGGTGAAAACAGTGACAAAACAGAGAATATTAGAGGCGAACAGGAAACTTGCTGAATAATTTACCATTGAAAATACATTTTCTGGACAGTGGCAAGTTCGCCTCTCTTACAGTAGACACCTCAATTTTACTTTTGCTTTGTAATATGAACTTTTGGGATTAGACAATTGCTTAATCTTATAGAAGTTCAAGCAACAATAAAAAATAGAAACAACATTATAAAAAATAAGAAAAAAAATGAAAATTCAACATGGAGCTATGCAACACTTAACATGGCTCAGATGTTTGGAATTGTGTATAGATAAAAAGATCCATTTGTTCCAAAATATTTATACTTCTAGAAAATAAGTCAGCTCTAAAAATATTAAAGATTAAAATTTACATTGAAACAATAGAAATAAAAAATAATTTTAAAAACATTTCTGCAATCCCATGAACCCTGTTCAACCAAGTTACAAAAAAAGAGAAACTGTTTGAGCATAATAATAGAAAAAGCAAGAATGAAGATCCTTCAAATATTATATCATAGATGAATCAATGATAAATTAAGGTACTACATAGGAGTGTGGAGCAAGGAAATATTTCTATCCTCAATTTGCTTATTTAGGCTCTGACATTAATCAGTTTTAATCTCAGATTTTTTTACCAGTTTACTAAATGAGAATATGAGGAACAGCCAATGCATGAAAAAATGAACATTGAAATTTTGGTAATTATATATTGAAGTGGCATAAATGAAATCACTATGTATACCTAATATAATATTATTTTGACCATTTCAAAATGTATTTTTGCACATTAAAGCACACATATATTTCAATACATTTATCTACAAAGAATGTAACTCAATTATGGAACAAACGAAAGCAGAAGACTGGACCATTTAAAACTGTATTTTATCAAATTTAACTTCAAAAGATATAAGTTAGGGGTTTGCGTTTAGGGTTTAGTGTTAAGGTTATATAAGTCAATTAGGGAACAAATGAAAACAGCAAACCTTTCATTATCGCGATGGTAGTTTCGCCACTGAAATTCCGAGAGATATGTCTAGAACAGAGCTCTAGATGTACCAAACTGCCGCCATAGTTTGCCTTATGTCAAAAACAGTTTATGCCGTCCATACAAAAATGGTGAGTTTATGCCACTTCAATATATAATAACTGAAATTTTAGGACTGTTCCCACCAATTTTGTTAAAGTTCTCAGCATAATATAGTCAATCAATACTTATAACTGTCACCATATGCTTTTAACAATGGTTGAAGATATAGACTGATTAAAATGCATTAAAATAACTCAAAACTGAGAAGTTTTAAAATTTTGATAGCCAACTGCAATAAACATTTACCTCAAGATTATAAAAATAATAAAATGTGCTTTTGCACATCATCTCTAGTTGGTTGAAAAATAAACCAATCCAATTGTAGCTACTAAAAGACAAAAAAAAAACAACAGTGTAGTGAACTAATAAACATCTTTTTCTCGAGAAATATATAACGTATCAATCCGAAATATTTTCCACCCAAAGGTAAATCCCCCAAAATCTTCACAAAGACAAAATCTTAAAACTTTTTTTTACTTTCTTTGCATTCTTGTCTTTTTGGAAAGAATTTTTGTGCTTTGATTCTTTTTCTTTCTTTTGGAATAACATTTCTAAGTAGACATTCATTGCTATGGCTTCTTCATATTCTTCTTCTAATGCTGCTGCACCACCTACAAGAGAAGACAAGAATCAGCAAAAATTTCAGATAATATTTAGAATGGGCAGTGCAATATAAAATATGCTAACAATTCTCCCATTTTCAGATGCGTAGCAAGAGGGGGATTAGAAGGGGCAGTCGCATGTGTGAAAGGACGCAACATTTCCCCTGGCCTACACTGCCTGTTAATTAATAATTATTTCCTCCTATAGGATATAGGACAACAGCCACACAGGTGCCATTTTTGCCCCCAGGTGCTGAGAACCTTTGCTACACCACTGCCCATTTTAATGAGATCTCTAGTCACACCAAGTTTTATTGAAAAAAATGCTAAATAATTGTATACAACATAAATCTATTAATCAATGCAAAATTTTAAGGTCGATTTTTTTTTTTACAGCATTGCATCACAAAACATTCCCTTAATATTTAAAAAAATACATTTCTTTGGAATGAAAAACAAATTTGGCTATGCTCTAGAGACAGTAGTAATTCTATGCAAGCATAAGTTCAGATCTAAATGAAGCCAACAAAAACAGATTCAATCCACTATGGTATAAAATCAGAGGGGTCTGGTTCATCTTCGTGAACTCGGTTTTCCCCGAACGTTGATTGGTCTTTTTTTCATACTTTATTATTTACAAAAAACACTGTTAAATTAATCTAGGCTGTCCAATGAACAACAGTTCTACATGGCTAAAGCATACAATTACATATGTTAATCCAAATAACTGAAATAAAATGAAAATAAAATTCATTTTATTGTAAATAAACAACAATACTTTTTTTCATAAATCACAGACATATATGATCATACATAAAATCCTTTTTTTACTTCATAAATCTTATACACAATATATATTGTAAATACTAAATAACTGCCACATTTACAATTGATGCTTTTATTTTTCATAAATTGTAAACATTAACATATGCCCATCACACTAATGTTAGAAAAAAAAAAAAGTTAAGTTTTTTTTGTAAATAATAATGAAAAAAAAGGCCTGTTCAGTGACCAATCAATGTTCGGGAAAATCAAGTTCAGTAAGAAGAATTCGGGAAGATGAATGCCAACCAAATCAGAGATATCCAAGAAAAACACGTGTGTGTGTGTGTGCACACGTTTGTGTAAAAGATTTCATAATTATGCTATGTATAATAACTACAAATAATTCTTGCTGGTTGAAGTTGTATTCCTTTCCTATTTCCCTTGAGAAGAAAATAAGTATGCATTTCATATGAGATTATAATTAAAGAAGATATCTGTTATAGACTCACCAATTATTCCTTGCTGACTTTCTGGTTCCTCTGGTAAACTTTCTTCTTTAATTTGGTTATTCCCACTGATGGCTAGCCTCCAGGCTTGAGTGTCCCTCGTACTAAAAGAGCAGGATTCACTGAGATCTACACCATCAGTACTTTCTATCTCTTCGTCATGCCTACAATATACCAAAATATTGTATTAAACTAAACAATAGTAAACAAAGATTAAATTTTACTTTGGGTTTAGGTGATCTAAAAATGTCCAAGTGGTTTTATATTTTTAGATGAGATTCTTTTAAATTCAGTTCCTGAAGCGATATATGATTGTAGATGAATGAATAAATGTACAGCGCTTGGTGTTTTAACTAATTCATTTTGTAAACAAATTTATTTGTTTATTAGTAGATGAAGTATTGTAAATCATTATTAACATTTTTTTTAATGCTACTATTTACCTTCATCTTAATATTTTTGTAAATTCATCGGCTGAAATTAATCAGTATTTCATACTGTAACCATTGTTCTTGATCACTTCTTCAATTCAGCAAGGATGGAGGCCACCAGCTACCAACACAGTTGAGGAGTCATTTTAGTGACCCAAATGTTAATCAGCTCTTCGTCAGCTCTTTGTTGCTATTACAGTGTCACTCTGCAACTCTCTGCTCCATAATGACCTACATGTTCTCAATAGGGTTTAAATCTGGGCTGTTACCAGGACTTGGATGCTGTGGTCCCCAAAGCCACTTCTTGACTTTACACAAGGTGTGTACAAGGCCTGAACATAGTGCAGCCACAAATTTCCATAAAGGTGAGGGGGTGGGTCCCGAGTACTTTGATGTACTGTTTTGCATTAATGGGCAAGAAGTTATGTCCATCTCAGTAAGTAGTGTTCAAACACCTTTTGTAGCTGCTGTAACTGCACCCAAGTAAAAGCCAAATATTTATAACAAGTTTATTTATTTATAATATAACCTTAATTGCAGAAAAACAAGGTTGGCTTTCCTTGCTGCACTGGAATATTTCCAACCAAAGCTCAAACTCTATAGCTTTTTGAAAGAAAAAGCATTGTAATCAATGATCAGAAACTGTAACTCTTCCACATATTGTACCTGTAAAACTTATTTCAATAAAAAAAGTGTGGGGTGGGGGGACAAAACATACTTGAATGTACTTGAAACAGGATTAATTGCGTTATTAAGCAAGCTTCAGTTTAGTTGGGTTAGGATTAAACTAATAAGGAAATTGGTAGTTAAATTTGGTTTAACTGATGATTATTTTTAAAGATATTGATATTCTCAGATGTGACCATCTTTTGACTTAGGCTGCTTCATGTGTTTGCAACTCTTGCCGAGAAGAAATTTTTTCTAACATCAGTGGAGGTCTAAATTTGTAGTTTATAGCTGTGTCCCCTAAAAATGTACCGAGATTTGATTTAATTCACTAGGAAGCCTTCATTAGCCTCTTATTTCTTTTCTTTAACCACTAGATATTTTAATGGTATACATTTCTTTAATTTCACCTGTTTACATTTTTAAAATGTTTCTTTTTTATTTTGCCTTATAATCAAAATAAAACCCTGTTAACATTTTGTGACCTTAGAGCTTCATTGATTAATACCCTCTTTTGACATGAACCACTCATTCTAGATTAGAAGCCAGTCTGGTTTCTTGATTCTTGACAAGTGAATTGTGCCCGTTGGACATAAAATCAGACAGCAGTGACAGTAATGCAGAATGGTCAGTGTTAAAACTATTGCCTCTTCCTCTCTCCTTCATTTTGTCAATAACTGCCCCCAAGAAATAACAAAGAAAGTAATAAAAAAGCATAGACTAATAAGCAAAGACACAGAGACAAGTCTATACACAGCCAACCAGCCGAGGTAGAGTTCAGATCATTGAGACAAAGTAGACAAGGAGAGGGGAGAGAATTAAGAATGTGAATAAAAATCTCAAGTTTGGGTTGTTCACAGGAAGTGGCCAGGCAAGTCAGGACAAAGTTAGGCTAGAAAATTCACTTGAATGTTTGGCTAAAATTCAGTACTTCTTAATATCTCAGGATTGTAAGCCTTGCCTTTACTGTTTTTATTTGAATATTTTGATCACTGTAAATTTTTGACTACTTTAGATGCTGTAGTTATATCAGAAGAATTTATTTTATCTTGGAAATTATAATCTCATAGCTGCTACTAGAGATTAACTTCTCACATCAAAGTTGAAAAAAATATTCTTTAGAGAAATACCATCATTATTAAATTTGTGTAGAATTTTATAGTATAGAAGCTAAATTTTGACATAATTTAGTAAAATGAACCAATACTCCCATTTTAAAAAAATGCAGTTCAACACCAGTATAGCGAAACTTGTATAATTTATTTTTAACTTATATGATATTAATATTGTTAACATGTGCAAAGTATAATGTACTTGAAAAATGCTTTTTTGCCAGCAGTTAATTGCATCATTAAGCCAGCTTCAGTTTAGTTGGGGTGGGATTAAATTAATAAGAAAATTGGTAGTTAAATTTGGTTTAACCGATATCAGAATAAAGATTATTTTAAAAAATATTGATATTCTTCGATGTGACCATCTTTTTACTTAGGCTGTTCCATGTGTTTGTTACTCTTGCCGTGAATAATTTTTTTCTAACACCAGCAGAGCGCTGAATTTGTAGTTTATGGCGGTTTCCTCTGGTTTTACTGCAGATAGATGAAGTCAGCATTTTCTTATCAGGGCATTTTGAGCAATGAACGTCAGTATCCACTTGTTCCAGATTCTATAGACTTCCAGTAGGTCAGCATTTTTTCTTCTGTATTCCAGAGTCTCTATATTGTTATTTTAATCTTTCAGTGTAAGATATATCTCCCAGCCTCGTAATAGTCTTGGTGGCTCTTTTCTGTACTCTTCCTATGGCATCCGAGTTGTACTTCAGGTAAGGAGACCATATGCAGGAAGCAAACTCCAGATGGGGATGGATCAGAGACTTGTAAAGTAGTAGGAAGCTCTCCTCATCGATGAACTTAAATGAGTGTCTTATTTTGGAGGAGAATTTTCAAAAAACAAAAAAAAAACATTTTCCCTACTCATTGAGGGGAGTGTGTGTGCAAAGTTTCAAGTTTCTACTATGAACAGTTAGGGCTGGGCAAAGTCCGGATACATAGATACATATAAATGTGTGAACACATGAATAACTTAAACCTTTGGTAGCAGTGATTAATATTTGAAGAAAACAGAACTTACTTTTGGCCGAGGAGTGCCTTCTTGAGACTGGTCTTTCCAACTTTAGCTTTACCCACCAACATTAAACGTGTACGGTAAACAGCTTCAATTCCTGAAATGCATGCTTTCTCGTAAGCCTGCATCGCCACCTCTCCTCTGGCAAATATTTCTTTGGGAGCATCATCTGAAAAATAAAGAATGAATTTTTTTTCCTATAGCTTTGAAAAGAGTCATTAACATTCAAATAGTTCTTCGGACAATTGAACTCCTTGTTGTTTTTGTTGTTAACATGATGTTCAAGCTATTGGGGAAATAGGGAAACCAATCTCATTATCCCTCTCTGGGAGGAAGTCTGGATTATTGACAGAGAACACTGTTGGAAGCAGAGAAAAATCAAAGGGGCAGCTCATATCAACATGTTGACTGAATGCATTAGTCAGACAACTGCGGAGTTCAACCCGATGTGGCTTCCGCTGCTCAACAGACCCAAACCCGACAACACAAGGACAAAGAAACACCCGAATCCTACGTTATAAGGGTTACCTCCTTTGAAATTAAAAAAAAACTTCTGTTTACCCCGAGGCCGAAACATTGTGTTAACAACACAAACAACAAGGAGTTCAATTGTCAGACAAACTATTTGAAAAGAATGAATTGTTAAACACAGCTCACACCATAGGACAGAAACAGGAAACAGTTAACCAGTACCATTGATAGGTTTCTGAAAGATGAGGCTTTAACAGAATGTTAAATGAAATGCCTTTTACCATGGAACCAGTTATTTAGATATAGAAACAGGTTAGTCACTCAATAGAAACCGTCACGTGACAAATGTCTTTTGGCAGCATGCTGTGTTGGGGATGATCAATAAATAAGTTACATCTCTTGCCTTTTGTTGGGTAGTGATGACTAAAAAAGTCTAAATTTTCAAAGAGCAAGTGTGAATGCTGCTGGACACAAACTAAGGGATCAATTTGGCATAAACTTACATTACAAATTGAAACTCAACTAAAAACCAACAAAAAAACGTTTTTTCTAGACATAATAAGGAGTAAATGTTGAAGTTTTCATTCCCTCTAGCTACATTGGTGCGAACTGTACTCGTGTTAGATACATACATAGCCAGCAGGACCAACTTAAAAACTGAAGAAACCTCTGTTGACAGTTTTGGCTGACAGTTTCTAATAAGGTTTGCTGGTTGAAATTTAAAGTGGGAGTATTACTATCTACAAGATATGATTATTATATTTTAGATCTAAATTAAATATAGGAAGATCATTCAATACTTAAGAGCTAATCAGTCAGAATAACCATGTAAAAAAAATAGCAAAAGAAACTATACAAAAAAAACAACTTTTCAATTTAGCATCAATGATGGCCCACAACTATTTAAATGTTTGTTGCCATCTTGATACTCAGAAACATTATGAAGTATGTATATATGTGTTTTTTTCTGTTTTGGAGAGGGGGTAAAATGTATAACAGATGCAACCATTTAACCCAGATTTTCTTTATGATGCCTTTACACCACAGATATAATCTAAACTGACTTTTTGTACAACCATTCCAACTAAATAGGAAACTCATTCATTTTGATTTGTTTCTCCAATACAAGGACTTGGCGATTACATAAAGATTGAACCATCACTATTAATTAGTAACTCTCACAGACTATTTTTACGTATTTCAATAATTAAATATCTTCTTTGAAAAGTTAGTTGTAAAAAAAAGAAAAAAAAAGAAAAAAATACTTTTGCATACTCACAGAGGATTTCTGAGCAGATTAAGCCTGAGTTTATGTTTTTTGACTGAAATTTTATCGATTCCAGCACAATTGAAGGATCTGTCACCAGAAGAATGAAGTCGAGTTTTAAAATTCTTTCAAAAAATTAATTGATCTCAGAAGAATTTGTTTTGAAAAAAATATTTAATTTAATGATTAATTGACTGGATTTAGGGAAAATATTTTACTTGTTTTCCATAGAAAACTTTGTGAAAAAGGTATTTATTTACCAGGAGGGGGTGCAGAGGGGGGGGGTGCGTTTACGGGTGAAAACATTTCAAAGGCCAAGTAGTAGAGTTTCTACCCACCACCACCACATCCACTCTTAGTGGTGTGTTTGTTTTTAATTTAAAATTTTTGTTAATGGATGACAGGAAATGTGAACAGCCCATCAAAATTCAGTCAACACCCACTCATAAATGCCAGACGAGTTAAATCACATTTCTGAATTATGCGCTACTGTACCTGGCAAAATGTATTGTATGTAATTAAACAAAAAAATAATCAAAATTCTTTTTAAAAAGTATATTGAAACTTTATATTTATCGATGAGTAGAACACCATTCTTTCTGATAATAATGTTTCATGAGAATCCAACGAAGGTCCAATAAAGATAAACATTGATAATTTAATGACAAAATCTTGGAAAAAAAAATATAATAAAAACAATTTCCAGCCGATATATTTTTTTTTTTTTAAAAACAAAAACTGTAAACTGTATTTTAATAAAAAAAAAACAAAAAAAAACAATGAAAAACTTTCTAAACAGAAAATATTTTAGTTTTTTTGCAATGGAATTAGTTTCTCTTGGGAATTATCTTCATAGAAATGCAAAAATATGTGTCAATCTTAAAAATTTAATTGAAATTTCTAAAAAAATTAAAGTGGAGGGGTTGTTGACTTGAAAAAAAGAATTTCCATACAACTTTTTTACAAAATATCATTTTCATTCGAAGATTCATTCAAAATTGAATACATCCCTAAATTCTTATAGACATCAGCCCATTAGCATATTTTTGGTGGAACTTTAAAATGTGTGTGTGTGTGTGTCAATTGGGCTCAAATTTCCCAATGCAATTTCTACTAGTCACTGGTTCTGAAATGTAAACAAGTTTTCAAACCCAGTTATATCTGGTTTTATATTGTCTACAGAAATAATTTTTAGTTGATAATTTTCTACAATCTTCCTCCTGTTAATAACCCAAAGATTAATTCAATAAAATTAATAGATTTCAATTTTCAGACATTTTGCCAAAAGTCTGTGAGAGTTGCTACTATTAATATTTTAAATTCATATTTTTGTTTATTTTTTAAGATTTTATAACAAAACAGTGTAACAGATATAACATTCAACTTGGAGCTCTGGGATTAGAAGCATATAATTATCTACAGCACTTGTAAGTACAGATGAAAGGACAAGTATGAGAGAGTAGGCTACAAACTCTATCTTTTAATAGTGAGACTTATTACCAACAGTTGCTTTGATCTTTAGTCTAATGATCAAACCATAGAACTATAGCAGCCAAAAATGTAGCAAGCACATATTCTAACTGTTCATGCTATGTGGCAATAGTGAAACCAATCTCCTTATTTCTTTTATGTAATTCAGAAAAGGTATATCAATTTGTAATAACTCATTTTCATTTAGCTAGAATCAATATGCATCTGCGGATATAAATAATAAACTATAGAAAATACCAAACAATCATATCTTTGGCTGACTTTACTTTCCTCTTGCTCTTCCCATAAATAGGGTGACTTTCTGTCACTCAAGACCGGTTTACTTGGACGACACCGTTTGGCAAAGTCTGTATGCTATTTAGTATATGTATTTCCTTTTCCCACAGTAACTTTTCTTTTAGCTTAGTCATGGCTGATCCTAGCACTACAGCTAATCTCGAAGGCCTGATCGTTTTTTGACCAGTACATTTCCCTTTAGCACCTCAGCTAACATAAATCCCTTGTCAACACATTCACCGATGTTGAGCTTTGTATATTAAATGTCATGCAATTTGTATTTCTACAAATATCTGCATTTGTTTAATTTTTTATTCGTATGGATCATTCTATTATTGTATGAACTGTTTTCTTTTGTGTGACTTTAAATTTACTGAATTCGTTGTTTTAAGATGGTGAACCCACATGGTCATTTCCTGTTTCATAAGCAAGATGGCCACTTGCCTTTCTTCTCCAAATCTATCCATGATGTCATAACCCTTCCAGCCAATCAGAGACCTTCTTTCACATCACATGACATCCACATACAGGCCTAAATTTCTCCGTTCATGGTTCCCTGCTTCTTTCTTTCTATATTAGACTACAACAAGTAACCACTGTTTATTATTAAATTAATCCATTCTAATACAGAACTCCTGTTACCATAACCTACAAAGCTGGTAACCCCTCTACATAGCTAAGTTTTCTTTCAAACTTACAAAATAATTGATTATAAAATTAATCGAATGAAATGTACTAACTTCAAGGCTCACCATAAATATGGTAGGCCTTGACTAACTTAGATATTTCAGTTGTATACCTCTTTGTTTAAACATACAAGGTGAGCATAAAGTCATACCCTGATTTCAAACATATTATACAAAACCTATGCTAGGTACGAACATACGGTTTATTGAAAATTACACTGTTATTCATGAATACTATTTCAACAAACGTTTTCCTGAACATGTTTGAGCTTCATGTTACACCTCAAGTAGAACATTTTCAGCCATGATTAGTTTTCCAAGATGATGGTGCACAGCTATACTAATTGTTTGTCAGTTCTTGAATGCAACCTTTCCAAACGGATTGATTGGGAAGGAATGGTCCACCACATTCGCTAGATATTACCCCTCTTGGCTATTTTTATGGGGATATATATCAAGGACAAAGTGTTTAGTTCACCAGTTCCTGATATTAAAACTTTGAAGGCAAAGATAACAAATGCTTTAGCAACAGTAACTGAAGAGATTTTGAAGAACACATGGTATGAATTCAAGTATCGCTTAGACTCTAAGCGATACTTGATTTCTAAGCATTAGACACTCTCTCGGCAATGAATGGAATACATGTTAAAGTTCACAAATACCCAAAAAATAATTTTTTGTGTTATGGTATAATTTACAATAAACCATGTTTGAACCTAGCATAGGTTTTATATAATACATGTTTGAAATCAGGGAAAGACTTCCCTATATTTTAATTGTAGAGGGACTTTAAATGATTTTCCATACATATTTATTTTGGAATAATCAAGTAATTTCAAATAGTATCGAATTCGTTTTAACTGTTCTAAATACTTTAGGAAAGTTTTTCAGAAGCCTACACCTGCAATTTCCTTGGTATAGATTTTTTTCAGAAATTTGAGTTGAATATTTTCTTGTACTTGCAATAAATTACACAAGTATGTGTTGGCATGTGAATTTAAAATTCAAATGCTGTGTCCAGTTAACTGGGTTGTGTTTTTCAAGATCACTTATTTAGAAAAATATTCAGTATAGAAACTCTTAGCACTATTTAAAATTGTTTTGCTTCAAAATTACCATGAAATAATTACAATGTAAATTTGGAAATTTGCAAATTAATTTAAGTAAAATTTTTTCTGTTATAGTGACCCCAGATCAAGAAATTCATGAAATTATTAGAAGTAATTTGATATGTATATTGATCTTTGAAGTTGAAATATTTTAGTCAGAAATTTTATTATCTTTACATCACAAGACTATAGGGATTAACTTATGTAACAATAACTGAATTCCACGAATCGCAAAAGACAAGGGAGTTTATAGTTTTAATAGCAAAATTTCTGCTGTCTCTAATTACAACTCATTCCATAATTATCATACATTTTACAAATTCCAAACGGCTGCATATATTATCTAAGTTTCATTCTTTCCATGTATATTCTTTTTAGATGTTCAAAGGTCATTTATCTTGAAATGTAAAATTCTGTAAATGTTTTATAAATTTTTTGAATTTAAAAATTTTAATAAGTAGAAAGAGTTGAAATCTTTAGATGAAAAAAAATAGTAATAATAAACAGAACAATTTAATCCAAAGTAAAAAGTCAAGAAAGAGGATTATGCATTGTATCATTAGGATGACAGACTATTTATATACCTTATATCAGTCAATGAATGAATGGCTTGGCTTCATGAACAAAGATTTTGGGGATGGTTTTCCACAGCATTTAGACCATAAATGGCAGGGCCAATGTGCGGAGTAAACCTCCAGTTTGAGCAGTGAAGTGCGACCCCACCCCTGCCCGTTTTTATTGTATGTATTAATCCCCAGATGGTACTGCGCATATCAAATGAATTAATTGGTCACTTTTGCATTGGTTCAATGCAAAAAGGTACAATGCAAAAATGTCCAAAGGACAAAACGGCCAATGCAAAAATGGCCAATTTATACATATATAAACAGATGTTACATACTCAAATGAACACATTCACACACACACCACATATGCAAACACGTATACACCTACACATACGCACATGCAATTATTTGTTTTAATAAATCATTATTAATGTTGCAATACATGTTTAGCTTTCATTCATAAGAGGACTTTAGGTTGATACTTATTACGTACAGATTGGGTTTAGGGTTAGGATACAAATGTAGGGAAGGTGGTCCCTATTGTAAAGTTTCACAACCACGCTCACTTGATGTTAAAAATGGTGCACAAATAAAACAATTCAGGTTAAATGTATTCAAAGCAACGGCAGTTTAATTTATGGGTAATCCTTGCAATAACGCACCAGGCCTGGCCATTTTGAATGGCTAAAAGTGGCTATATATTTTTTTTTAGTGGCCAGAATTGGGTAGTTTTAAGAATTAAAATTGCAGATAATTTGGAACAAATAGGAGACTGCTTACTTATTTACATGAGTTAATGTGGAGAAATACTGTGTCACAAATGACAAAGGAAAATTATTTGATAATTATTTGATATTAATTTCAACTGTATATTCATTTTAGTGTGACAAATATGAAAAAAATATTTAATCTTTTATTGTTGTTAATTGCGCCATTTTTCAAACCAAGAGGCAAATTATTCATGCAAGCCATACTACCATAAAAGTAGTCCACACTTTATCATTATAGTTACATTGTAACTATTACCCCCCCCTCCTAAAACCATGAAAAATTAACTTTTTTCAAAAAATGAAAAATACCCTGGGTACCTCAGGAGTACCTATGGATTGAAATCACAAAAAATTACTCGCGAAAACAATTTTTAAGAGTCCAGAAACAGACCCTTTTCCTTAACAAGTGCCTCCCAATCTTTTATTAACTTGAAGCAATAAGTAATTTTTTTAGGAATTATTTCAAAGCTTTGATAGAGTCTTGAGAAAAACGTGTTTGTATACGCGTGGCTCAGGCAAAGACAGTTGGTTGACCCTATCGGGTTACCAGATAACAGATAGTTTAAATTTTAATTACCAACACCACAGGCTCCCACAAAAAAGAGATTAGTTGCCCAGC
>VCCN01000428.1:1662755-1690424 GCA_006491835.1 Architeuthis dux | reverse complement strand
GGCAATTTGACAGTGTGGAAATGGAAGATTGAAAAAAGTGTGCCACGTCACAAACACATCCACCATCGTTAAGATAGGCCTTGGTGCATTTTGCTGAGTTTCATTTGGTGTCTTTGGAATCTCTTTTGCAGAGGAGAAAACTTGCCTCACATCCACATAGTAAACATATACATATATCTGCATGTCTACATGCACACACGCCACGGACACATACTAAACCATGCATACATGGCGCAAATTGATCTACAAGGCCACATCCTTTGCCGAATCTTAATGCAGAACCAGGGCAGGAGAAAAAAAGACAACACCGCAAGCTCAGCGCCATCAGCCCCCCGCCCCCAGATAACACTTTTGTATGTACACTTTTCCACAGAATTGGTAATCTGACTTTGTTTTATTATGATTGTTTTTCCACATGGATTTATGAAACCCCCCCAAAACATGCATGTGTGTGTATATGCATGTATACGCATCTGTAGCTGTTGAACAGCTGTTCTTGGTATGCGTGCACATATGAGTGGCGCAGTTGTCTATGTGTGTACGTTTGTGTAAGTATGCGTGCAAAAGTTTGTCGCAAATTTGTGTATAACAACAATGTATATCAATCAATAGATACTATGCAATTAGACCGACGTGGGTTTCTACCAATTGTTTCGCAGCTACTCATCTTTTTAGCGTGAGTTACATAGTTTAGTAGGAGAAAGTGTAGCAATATTGGTCTCTGCTTGACCATTCCCTCTCTAGGCTAGTCTTGAAAGTGTTCACATTCTCTGCAGTGACCATGGCTTCACTCAGACAGTTCCAGTCCACTCTTTCTTGCGCCAGTTTGAAGTTTGTATCTGTGGCCTCTAGTGTGTGGGTTTGGTGAAAGGTTCAGCATGTGCTTGTTTGCGCATATATATATATATTTTACCAACTTTTTCAATCTGATGATAGCCTCAGTCAGAAACATGTTAGTAACACAAAATGAAATAAAATCATTTTTACACTCACTCCTGTCTGTGGATTTGACAATATATATATATATATATATATACACACACACACACACACACACTTTATATTTTAAATATAAGAAGTATCTTATAATTCCTAATCAGTCTAGTTAGGCAGGTAAAATACATGACAAGTATCAAGTTCAGTGTTTACTCGACCTATAGCTGGTCTTAAAATAAACCAGTGTGCAAAAATAAGCTATCAGTTCTATAAAGTTAATTACTACAAGTCAAACACTAGAGAAATAAGAGAGAGCTTATTCAGCAGAACAAATATGAATCATAAATCCATGTGGAAAAACAATCATAATAAAACAAAGTCAGATTACCAGTTCTGGGGAAAAGTGTACATACAAAAGTGTTATAGAATCATTTATGACAAATAGTTTGTTATCACTGAATATATTACTTTCATAGAAATGACAGATACCATATCATTTTTTGCTCATCATCAGCCTTTTAACATCCGTCATTGGACATAGCCCTTCCCCAAGACTCGACACATCTTTCTATCGCGAGCATCTCCTGAACCTGTCCAAATTGTCACCCCATCTTATTTTCTGTCGTCCACAGTTTCGCATATGATCTCTGGGGATCCACTTTGTGAGTTGTGATGTCCAGCAGTAGTCTGACATTCTTGCAACATGGCCTGCCCATTGCTATTTGAGTTTTCTAATAGATTCTATAATATCTCTGACTCCTGTTTTTTCTCTAATATACTGTGCAGTCTTCTGATCTCTCCATGTGATGCCAAGCATGATCCTCTCCTGTGCAGGGTTCTTAGTTTGAAAGCCAATCTTTTGGTTAGGTTCCACATTTCAGCTCCATAGCTGACTATCAGGGGGTCACATTGGTTATAGACCCTTCTTTTCAGGACTAATGTGATTTTTTTGTTCTTGAGTGTTGAGGGTCCGAATTGTTGTACGCATTCAAGAATTCTACAAGAGCCTCTATTCCTCCAAACAATGACCACAAGATAAAGACCAGGATGTACAAGTCACAAGCTTTCAGTTCGAAGATTTCCCGGAAATTATTCTGAGGGACGTGAAACAAGCCATCAAACAATCAAAAACAGGGAAAGGCACCTGGACCAGATAACATCAACATAGATCTACTCAAAAAAGCTGGAAAGGCCATCACTTTTGCTCATACTGTACTACAAAATCCTTAAGCAATTTATTTGGAATCAGCAATCATGAAAATAGATGTATTCATTTCAGAAGCAATTTCTGTCTTGGATTATGATGAGCTCACTAAGGCAAGTTTAATTTTTTATCTTTTAAACATGAGAAAAGTTATTTGATTTTAACCTTATTTCTTAGGTTAAAAATTCAGGAAATTATCAGAAATGTTAGTATTCATGTATTACGTATAGCTGCTTTATCTCCATCAAATATTAATATAAATTTGTATTATGATTTGTAGATAGTATTCATTTTCATTTTGTTGCTTCAAGGTAAAAAATGCTGAAATTTGTGATGAGAAAGTATTCTAACATAAGAAAATAAAGCAAAATGATGTGTACTATGAAGTAGGGAAATGGCTCTTTGCATTGCCTTTAAATTAAAATGTTTCCTCTTCTCAATTAGTTTATAGTAGGTAGTCCAAACAGTTAGTTTTGGGGGCGAAAATGTCACAGTAACGCTAATTTTCCAATGTTTCTCAAGTGTTCATTCTCCATAATGTTGACTAATACAAAACAGTTATGCATGCCATAATAAAGAATGTCCAATTCTGAATCTGTTTGTGTCTTATTTCTCACCGTTTGACTTAAAATGAATTTTACAGCGAATTTTCAATGTAATATGTTTACAGTGCCCAAACAACACTGACGGTTTCTTACTGTGGTCGATTAAAAAGGTGTCTATAAATAAATGATTGCTGACACCTTTTTCTATGTATGTCTTTGGAACCAATATCACCTAGTAGAAAAATAAATGTTCTTCAGTTTTGTATAAAATTTAAGCAAGTATACAATGTCTACATATTAAAAAAATCTTCAGAATAACAAGACCCAGATGTATAAGATCTTCCTGTAAAAACTCATTGGAGTACCTATTTATAGTAATAAAGCTCAATTTCTTTGTAGACTAAAAGTAATGCATGGGAGACTTGTGCAGCATCACCCTCATTTTTCATATTTTATTATGGTATTCTAATAATATTACAAAGTCGAAATGACTGGTGATGATATTGTACCGAAATGAAATGTGTGTGCGTAGAGGCTGATATTTGACCTTGTGGGCCTCTGCGGAATGTGACGGAATGCGCTGGGGCATCAGCCTTTTGATTGCGCCATCAGCCACACGCTGTGTGTGCCAGGTTGGCTGGCACCATCAGAATTCGACAGGGGGTCATTTGATCCCATGTTTACCGGCTGTGTGGTCAAAGAATTTGCTTTTGAAATAATTATGGGACTGGCCAGTAACTCCTACATAGGCAGAAAGATGGATCTACCCAACTCTTTTCTTCCCTAGCGATCAGCAAATGGGAAAAGGTTGTCCCACTCCTTTTACCAAAAGGGGCGTGGCTTAGCCAGATAAGTATAGGATCGCCCAACCAGGAAGGTAGATTTTTGGGAAGATCGCCCCAACAGCGAGACGGTTTCAATTCTTCTCCAGGACTTGCCTTTCTGTTCGTCTTCCACACATCACACATGAATATCTCATATGCATAAGAAAATCAATTGAACATTGTTGTCTTTTTACACGATAACCCGGTGATCTCTAAATTTTTCTCATAAATGCTGTGTTTGTTGCTAATCACAACCCAGGTCCTCTATTTTCAATCACCACAAAGTGTCTCCAAACCAAAGACATCTTTATATTACTACAATATAGGCACATTCACATTCAGGCTTCCTCAAGGGATTTTTAGCATGAAATAATATTAGTAGCTGGTGATTAGATTTTGAAGCCTTTTTGTTCCATTTCTAACATCCATTTGACCATTTGAACCCAGGAGTGTACCTAATGATTTTTATTGGGGAGGGCGCAGATCTCTAATTTGCAGACAAATCAGTCATGCAGGCCTTTAATTAAAATTTGAAGGCCAAATAAGGGAAGAAATTTGCCAGCAGAAAGAGTGTTGAGGGGTAGGGGTGTGGCACCCCCTCCCTGGTACGGCCCTGTTTGCACCACCCACAATACAGAGCAATGAATTCCTGAATTTGAATTCAGGAAATTCACAAACTGAGTTTTGAGAAAACACCACTGTAAAGTCTCAGAGATTTTCTCATTTTGGGAGAGACTCTTTGTTAAACAATAACACAGACTCAAATGAACATTTTGCTTAATGGTCTTTCCCAGTAATCTTTAAAAAAAGAAAGTCATGGATTAAGTTGTCAAGCTCTTCACCACTAATATAAAGAAACCTCCTTGCTCTGTTGAAAGTCTGATATTGTTGATGCAGTCTATAAATGGATTCCTGACATCTCAAACTACAATCCCAATTAAACATGGTCATCAGCTGGTTACTCACAAACATCAGCTAGGAAAAAATAATTAATGATTGCTTGCACCAAGACATGGCTTCTGACATTCAACTGTCAGGAAGTGGGATTTCCTGATCTGAAAGAAGGCTGAAGCAAGTCTTGCAGCCTGCATAAGGAGGGCGTGGAAATAGAAATAGAAAGTTGTTAGGACACAAAAGAAATCATTCAAAGAAAGGATTAGACGAGAGGGTTTCACAAAAGAAGGGATTATAGTGATGGAGGAATCGATTGCAGTGGTGAAGTAGAAAGAATGGAAGAGAAATGAAAGCTATGGGAGCATAGACTGGAAACAAAAATGAGAAAATTACAATGGAACATGAAAATAAGGAAAAGCAAAATGAGACTAGCATTCCAAGAAAAGTTATGAATCACCACCATCTATGCTTCTTTTTACCATGTAAATTAAGCACTGGTGGTGGTAAAATTAAGCTACCTTGATGGAAATACCAGTATGGTTTGAACCATAAATTCAGGATTTAAAAAACAAGAAATTTCACTATGAACAGTAAGGGCTGGGTGAAGTACGGATACATTGATACATAGATATAAATGTCAGAACACATGAACCTAAACCCAGCAACAGTGTTTAAACCAGTCTGTTTGGGTAGCAATGATTATTTACATGCACAACAAATGAGATATATATGAAAAGGTGTGTTTTCTCACCCTCCAGGTGACCAACGTCTTTTGGCAACATGCCGTGTTGGGGATGATCAATTAAAAAATTGGAAATAGGGGTGATCAATGAATAAGTTACTTCTCATGCCTTTTGCTGGGATGTGATCATTAAAAGGTCTGAATTTTAAAAAAACAAACAAGTATAAATGCTGCCGGTCACAAACTAAGGGACCAATTTAGCATAAACTTACATTGTAAATTGAACCCCCCCCACTAACAACTTATGGGGGGGGTGAATTTAAAAAAAAAAAAAAAAAGAGAGAAAGTTTTTTCTAGACATAAGGAGTAAATATTTAAATATCTAGCTCCATTGGTGTGGCCTGTATGTGTGATACATATATAACCAGCCAGACCCACTTGAAAACTGAAGAAACCTATGTTGATGTTGACAGTTTTGGTTCTAATAAGGAAAAGCAAAATGAGAAATGTTAAAGATGTGGAATGAAAAGTTTAAAAAAAAAAAGGAATGTAAAACAAATTTATGGGAGAAAAAGCAAAGGAAATACATAAATTATCTCGGGATTTATCTTAAGCAATGCTAACCTTAATTCCTGACTGCTGATAATCCGTTTTTCCCTTGAGTGCCAAAACTTGTTAAAACAAATTTTGAGTAAAAAATTACAAAATTTAGTGCTTAATTATCAAATTGTTCCAGTACTGCCAGAAATATTTAGTTTATTAGTATAGAACATGACTAAAGCTAAGTGGGAGAGTAGTGGAGTGAAGGTAAAGCCAGTGGGAAACAATAAGAAAAGCTGGAACCTTGACTATGTAGACTGGGTTCAAACGCAATCAGCTCTAAAATACAACCATGATTATTCAAATAATTCTTCAGATGATTGAACTCCTTGTTTGTGTTAACAACACAAACAACAAGAAGGAGTTTAATCGTCCGAAGAATTATTTGAATGTTAATGACCCTTCTCAAAACTATAGAAAAAAAAAACCATGATTATTGTTTCATGTTTTCCTCTGCTTTAATTTAATGTGTATCAATATATCTAATTATTAGAGTGAATGAAAGTCTTGATATTTTTGTTTAATAAATTCTACTCGTGCTATCATGGGTTACATAAATAGCTAGTAATGAGTTTATTTGCCATAGAATGCTCCATGAATGTGGTCTTGTGCCCAAATATCTGTAAAACCATTTTATTTTGGATAAATGCATATATGCAGTGATAAGTGGATTCCAAAGATTGAAACTAGCAATAACTTAATGGACATGAACTGAAATTAATTGTTTTCCCAATTAATTTAAATTATATATTGAAAACTACAATTGGTGAGGCTTTAAAAAGCTCATAAAACTGATAAAACACAGAAGAACAAAGCTTTTATTCAAGATAACAAACAACATCTTTAATGTTAGTAAAATCTTTGCAAATCTAAAAATTTCATCATCTCAGACATTTAACCTGAAATGAGGTTACATGCAAATAAGAAATAGGAATAAAAGTCTGATACTTTCATTTAGACATTAATTACTGCTAGAGAACAAGTGGTTCAAGGGGGTTTCTGTCCAACTGGGTGCAATTGTCAGAAAGTTAAGACCAAATACAAGAATAGACGAGAAATATTTTTCTTTCTAATCCCAAGTATATTCTCTCACTATCTGCCTCGACATTTTCTGTACAGTTAAACAGCATAACTAATTGAGTCATCTCATCAGCTGAGCCAGTGTTTATTTAACCCATTCTATGCATCAACAGAGCCAATGAATCAGGATATCCTCACTAGAAATTACAGTATTATACACAGTTAAAGGTGGCCTACACATTCATTGACCTTTGAATTATATCATTAAAAGAAACAAAAACGACTTCAAGTCAGCTGAACAGGAATAAAAACAACTAGTTTTATAATACAGTTCAATAGCTCAGGAATTAGAATACAGTAAGAATATTTGAAGTTTATACATAATTTTCTACAATATAGGATGATTTTTTTACCACCATAAGTACCAAACAAGGAAAGAATTTTCAACCCAAGAAAAACAAAAAATAATAAGCACTAGCATTCCAAGGGAAATTATGAATCACTGCCGCCTATATATGCTGTGTTGGGGTGATCAATTAAAAAGTTGGAAAAAGGGGTGATCAATGAATAAGTTACTTTTCTCCGGCTGTGATCGCTAAAAAGGTCTGAATTTTCAAAAAACAAGCAGGCACAAACTAGTGATCAATTTAGCATAAACTTACATTGCATATTGAACCCCCTATAAAAACCTACTTGGGGGGGTGGGGGATTTACAAAAAACAAAAACATTTTCCCTATTCATTGAGGTGAGTGTGCGTGCAAAATTTCAAGTTTCTACTATGAACGGTAATGGCTGGGCAAAGTCCGGATACATACGGATAATGTCAGAACACATGAATAACCTAAACCCAGCAATAAACCAGTGCTATGGGTAGCAGTTATAACTTAACTAGAAAATGCACTCATTTTGTACCTAAATGTCATAAATACACAATCATATTGCTTTGAGTGCATAATACTACTTTCCAGAGTTGATTTATTTTGCTAAGCATATTGGATAATTAATATTAAGAGCTAAGCAAAAAACACTATTTTTTAATTATAAACTTTTTATGAAAATTTACTTTGTTATTAAAATACTTTTTAGAGCATATATTTATTAATTTATTGAGGGAGCTTAAGAAAACTCCATGACCAAAATGGTACCTTTGTATACATAGAGATGAATAAGGAATAGTCATATAAAACAGTTTTCAACAAAGAGCTGAGCTAAAAAAATTCTTTTCAACCAAAAAGTCAAACAGATCAGCTCAAAATCCTTAGAAAAACAAATAAAATATAACTTGAAAAAGAAACAAATTGTGAACAGAAAATCTCAGATTAGAGATGGTAAAAGTCAACATATTCTGCAGAATCCAAGGAACATCAAATTAATACTGGGTGGGCCGAAAAGTTTTGTTTGGGTTATTAATTAAAAATAAATGAGAATTTTTAAAAAAGATTTTCAACATTAACTTTCTTTATTTTAATTAAATTTGACTAGTTTTTACCTTCATCTTATTTCAGTTGTTTTTATATACAACTTTCAATTCGCAACGCAGTCGTTTAATAAAGAATAAACCTTCGTTGATAATTGGACTCACACCCTCATTGCCAGAGGGAGTCTAATTTACACCTAGGTGCTTTTATCAATCAGTCACAAAGACTTCATGGTTTAGCAGAAGCCGATTCACGCTTTTAAACTCAATCCTTACATCTGACTCTCGGCGACACATTTACAATTACTTCAACCAATAATAATAAAGATTGAATAACTTTCTTATTTACCGTTTTGTTTCACTATATTCTGCCATCTTTCAGGTAACTTAATAATTCCATCCTCCCAGAACCTTTTATCTTTCTCAGCAAAGAACTGCTCTAGGGGCCTTTTGCAGCCTTCCAGAGAAATGAAATTATTTACATTAAGAGAAGCTTGTATATTTTCAGCCCTCTAGATCCATTGGTGTGCTCTGTATGTGTGATACATACATAGCCATCCAGACCAACTTAAAAGCTGAAGAAACCTATGGTGACTGTTTTGGTTGACAGTTTCTAATAATAAAAGGCTAATTTTTATTTTCAGCATTAATTTTATTCAACAAATATTTACCATTCTGTTCCACTATCTTCTGCCATTTTTCAGACAACATCATAATTTCATCCTCATAAAAGGTTTTTAGCTTTCTCAACATAGAACTGCTTTAGGTGCCTTTTGCAGTCTTCCAGAGAATTGAAATTATTTACATTAAGAGAATCTTGTAGACTGAAATAAATGGTAATCCAAAAGGTGCAATATCTGGTGAATATGGCAGAGAAGTGAAAACTTCCGAGCTCAGCTGTAACAATTTTTGCTTTCTCACCAAAGAAACATGTGGACTAGTGTTAACCTGATGGAATATTACACCCTTTCTTGACCAATGATGTCTTGTTCATGTTGTACAGTATCCACTTTTCATTGCACATCACAATTTCTTTCAAAAACAACATTTTCATTAAGTTGTGAATAGCAGAAATACAATCCAGTAATTTTGTTTTCACTTAACAAAGAGCCACTTGGTAATCTTCTGCCAGATGAATTTCAAGCAAAGTAACTAAAACAGCAGTTTATCAAATATATTTACAAAAGAATTCTGTTTATAAAACGTTGTAAAAGTGAATGTAGGCTGTATTTGTAGAGGAAAACATTTTACTGCCTATAGACAAGTCAGCATTGTGATAATGAGATAATTTAAGATTAACAATTTTTGTTGAGAAGGTTGCCAACAGGTGAGGATGTTGTTAAAACGTACAAGCTTTTCTCTAACAAAATACTAAGCTTTTTGTCCCCCAAGCATCCAGACTATCAGAATGGAGCCAAAAATATAAAGAAATTAACATATACAAAGAACAAATGCATTTTTAATTCTACAATGAAATATAATGCTTAACAGTAAAAGTTGAAATGATGTAATGTTGAAGAACTATTATCAACTGTACAAGAAAGCCAGTCTTACCTTATACACTGATCTATTCTATCCTTATATCATTAAAAATTAAAGAAAAGGCAAATAAGAAATTAGTAATGTATTTGAAATAGGCTTTTTTTGACAGCAGTTAATTGCATCATTAAGCCAGCTTCAGTTTAGTTGGGGTGGGATTAAACTAATAAGAAAATTGGTAGTTAAATTTGGTATGACAGATATCAGAATAAAGATTATTTTTTTAAATATTGATATTCTCGGATGTGACTGGCTTTACATGTAGGCTGTTCCATGCGTTTGCTACTCTTGCCAAGAAGAAATTTTTTTCTAACACCAGTGGAGGTTTGAATTTGTAGTTCATGGCTGTTTCCTCTGGTTTTACTGCAGAATAGATGAAGTCAGCATTTTCTTATCAGGGCATTTTGAGCAATGTACATCAGTATCTACTCTATGTATGTTGTTCCATATTCTAGACTTCCAATAAGTAATACTGAAAATTCTACTTAGTCAAAAATTATTTTCAACCAAGATTAATCAAGAGTGATGCTACTAATATAAAATGTCTCAAACAAGAAATAAGGAAAGAAAAAAATGAAGGTTTGGATGGAGATGACATCACAAGTTTGTTACATTCCTTATGTAATCTAAGTTGGCTTAAATTGGTTAATAATAAGAAAACAAAAGATCAACTTTCAATCAATCCTTTGATGTGAAATGTCATTAGTGGTTGGTAAGATGAGACTAAAGCTGTTTGGTTAGTTTCATTTTTGTTATCTTATCTGTAAGACCATAGAAGAATAACAGGTAGTATTACTTTTGTACCCATAATTTACCAAATATAATTGTTATGTCTTCAGTTAATTATAATATGCATCACAGATATTCTTTTAAATTTAAAAAAAATTCTAATGTATAATTAATCACTGCTACCAAAGGTTTAGGTTATTCATATGTTCACACATTTATATCTATCTATGTATGTATCCAGATTTTGCCCAGCGCTAACTGTTCATAGTAGAAACAAACAAACAAACACACTAATGAGTAGGGAAAATGCTTTTGTTTGTATTTTGAAAATTTCCCCCCACCCCTAAATAGGTTTTTAGAGGGCTGGTGGTGGATAATTTTATCTATCTATATAGCCAGACTTTGCCCAGACTTAACCTTTCATAGTAGAAACTTGAAATTCTGTACACACTCCCCTCAATGAGTGGCGAAAATGTTTGTTTTTTTGAAAATTACCCCCTTAAATAGGATTTTAGTGAGGGTTCAATTTTTAATGTAAGCTTATGCTAAATTGGTCACTAGTTTGCCTGCTGGGTATTTTTAAATTCAGACATTTTTTTTAGTGATCAGCCCGACTTTTTAATCGATCACCCCCAACACAGCATATATGGGTGGCAGTGATTCATAATTTCCCTTGGAATGCTAGTACGTTTTTTTTTAAGAATAAAAACCTTCCTTGGAATAAAAAAAAAAAAATCAATGAAAAGCATACTGCATTAAAAATATCAATACAGCATTACATAAAATAACAACAGCATTGATGTCAATACTTTTACTTATGATGTTTGATGACAAATCTGCATATCTAAAACACTGTTTTCATTATTTAAACTGAGGTTGCTATTGATTTAACACAAATTCATTTCAAATGCTTTGTGTGTGGTTATGTCACTTCATTTGTGCTTGGAGAATAATATTCTAAATAATAAAATAAAAAGAGAGGTTTTGCATACTCACAGAAATATATTTTATGATATTATGAGTTAATATAATATAGTAAATGATGTTTATAAAGGGCTTTGAAATATCAAAGCATGGTGATAAACACTAAACTGCCACTTGGAGAAAATGCATTATTTCCACATACACAAATATGCCTGCAATTCTCATTTTTTTAAAATGAGTATAAAATTTGAAGAATTATAGTAATTTTTAACATAATACATCATGGTGTAATTGCTCAGAGATTAAAGCTAAACATGGTTGATTAACTGGTGTGAGGTTTGTTAATGCACCTAGAGGAAAGAAATCATGTATATCTTTAGCTAAGGATAGTTATCTAGCTATAAGAAATGAAAAACTATTATTGTTATATACCTAAGAATAGTACATCTGCCAAAATGTTTGAAAAGGCGGATTTGTTACTAGGTGGTTTACAAATGCTTTCAATATAAAGATAAACAATGAAAGTTGTTGGCTGGTTGGTATTATAAAAACTCACAAAGGTTTTGAGTGAGTGAGAGTGAGATTTTGTTTAACGGCACATCAACACTTGGTCATTTCATGCCAAAATGAGTAGTTTTCAAATCGAGTAATTTTCGGGTCAAGCAATTTTTCATATCAAGTAATTCTTTTAATCAAGTGTTTGTTCCAATAAACGGTTTCAGATTTTCGTGTATAGTCTGACTCCCTTCAGGAACTGCAATGTGTCATTTGGTTTGGTATTGTTGAAAAGGTCTTTTAGGTTTTTTGCCCTGTAATGTCTTGATCAGATGAGATTAAAGTCACGGCAGTTCACTAATATATGTTCCACTGTGTATGGTTCTTGGCACTCTATGCATCCTGTCCTATTCAGAGTCTGGCAAGAACCACCTCTTATTTCTCTATAACCTGGTTGCCATTCTCTTATAATGGGTTGGATATTTTATAATTTGTTGTTTGAGCAGTTGTTCTATAATTCTTGCCACTTATCGGTGATAGATTTGCGGATGGTTGGTTTGTAGTCTGTATAGGGGATTTTGGTGTTTGAGGTGTTCGTGTGTAATGATTTTTTGGCTGCTATATCAGCTTTTTCATTTCCATGGATGCCAATATGGCTTGGTATCCAACAGAAGATGATGTTTTGTTTTTGGATAGGAAGTTGATCTTATTCAGGAGTTTAATGATTAGTGGGTTTGTTACATTTTTGTTTTTTAGTGATGTAAGTGTGGATTTAGAGTCTGAGAAGATGATAAATTTGTTGGATTTATTGACCGTGATGATGTCTAGTGCTAAATCTATGGCTGTTTTAGTACTGAATATTGATGATTTATTTGTCTCAAGTGTTCTTTGTCGTTGAGGATGGCGGCACATCCCACTTTTTCCCCATCTTTTGATCCATCAGTGTATATGTGTTTATAATCATGGTGATTGTTTTTTATGATCACAAATTCTTCTTGAAATGTGATGGGGTTCGTTTTAGTTTTGGAGAGTTTGGTTAAATCCAATAAAACATTTGGTTGTTTTAATAGCCATGGTGGGGTTTGGGAAATGATGGATTTTTGTATTTGTTTTGTGTTGATTTGTTTCATTGGTGAATTCTTTGATGTGAAGGCTGAATGGTTTAATAGTGTTTTCTTTTTTTATCAAAAAGACTTCTATATTGTGTACTAAAAACACAGTTGTAGGCAGGGTTTGTTGAGTATGAAGATAATTTTGTATAGTACTGTAGGGCTAATCTTTGTCTTCTTAGTGGTAAAGGGGCTTCATGTGCTTCAGCATATAAGCTTTCCACTGGGGAGGTGCTGAAAGCTCCTAGTGCTAGTCTTAGACCCTGATGATGTATAGTTTCTAGGTTTTTTTCAGATCCATAAATGAAGCAGCCATAGTCGAGTTTTGCTCGTACTAGCGATCTGTAGAGTTTTAGCAGTGATTTTTTAAAAAACTTTTTATTTGCTCCCCAGTCCGTATGGGCTATCACTGGATTGCTTTGTTGCATTTGATCCTCAGGTGTTTGATATGGTGGATGAAGGTTAGTTTTCTGTCAAAAAGGATGCCTAAAAATTTATATTGCTCCAGTATTGATTAGATCATATAAAATCTAAAGCATCAGCAAAACTCTTATTCTCAGATTCATCCAATATAAAAACAACTCAGTAAAGACATTTTTATATGAAAAACTGTCTTATACATACAAATTTAATCTAAATCTCAAGTGTGTACATATACATTCTTTAAAAGGTATAGGCTGATCAATACAGCAAAAAAAAACTACTGACACTTCCCCCTCCATCAGTCAGAGTGACATTGATAATTCTTAATCTGTTAATCAAAACCTTTGGCAGCTCTACCAGAGAGAAAAAACAAACACTTTTTAATAGAGTCATTTTCACTATAGTATAAGATAAAAAAAAAAACAAACTGGCATCTACCAACTATGGAATGTTCACGTCCTGTGGTTTAACCATTACTGTCGAAATATTCCTGCAAAGGGGTGGCAGACTCTCTGCTCCTATTTATGCCAGTGGTTTAAAGGGTGGGGTCAGCCCTGGGCAAGTCGCACTTCACCTTAAAACTTCACTGCTCAGGCTGGAGGCTGCTCAGGCTGGAGGTTTATTCCGCACACAGGCCATGCTGTCAATGGTCCTTCTGTTTTGGAAACCCCCCCACAAAAATCTTTGTTCATGAAGCCAAGCCATTCATTCATTAAGATAAAAATAAAATCAGCAATTTATTTGATTCTGAAGTGTGATGAATTCAAGTTGATTCTACATAGTGGCTGCTTGTTGGAAGAAATTAAATGTCTGATACAGCATATACCTACTTCTCAATTTCCAAGTTATTTGTATGTTCAATATCTTTTAAAGGAGTCAGTACTGTATACCTAGTTCTCAGAAACCTGCCTTACCTTATACCTAGTTTCCAAAACCCATTTCCATCACTGGTCTGATGTAATATCTTAGAGGCCAATGCCTCTTTTATAATTTGTTTTGTCTACCCTAATCAAGGCATTGTGTGAAGGCCAAGTAATTATATGTGGTTCCCCAGTATAGGATTAAAAAATCTCTACCAAACTTACAAAGATATTCTGCTGCATGTGCTAGATAAAGGATATAATAGCCTTAAGCTATACAATTTGCCAGAAAAATGAGGAATTATGAAAACGGAGAGTTTTAGAAATAGAGTAGCCATAGGAAATACACGATATTTTCCTAAAAGTAGAAAATAGATATCTAAGTATGAACAAAATGGACGAAAATTTCAGCATGTAATCGTGAGAAATTAAAAAAATCTGGCAAAAAAAAAAAAAAAAAAAAAAAAAAAAAAAAATCAACATATTCGATTTTAATAACATTTTCGATCCTTATTTATATAATCATGCTTTCGTTGATTTTTACACATTTTACAGATATATCCCTCAAAATACTAATTATGTATACCTTTTTTAGAATAATATCCAGGAACTGCTGGAACGGAACTCTTAGTTTAAGATTAAGTAAAATAATTTTTTTTCAGCAAATTTTTATTTTTATTCGATTAATTATAATTCAGATCTGTGAAAAAAAAAAAGATTTTTCAGCATTTTTATTGATTTATTCAGATATTTTTGAAATTTTTTACATGTATATTTCATATTCTTTCTGTATCATGGTTCAACTGAAACTTATATAAAAATATTATAACAAGGATGAATAATTAAATATAGTGAAATGATGAAAAAATATTTACCGGTTGTATTTTTCATATATTTTATTCTGTTTTTTGTTTCCGTAAATTGACCACTATTTCAAATTATGGGAGCAGCCAACATGCCTTTTTTTGCATGGTGCAGCTGTCGTACATTTTAATCTTGTTTATTTTTTCCACTCAAATATATATGTACTGCATTGTCTACCATAGATTTTTTTAAATCTGGTGTCGGTTACATGCTTGAAATATTTTTTCAGTTTCGTTCATACCTAATAATATAACAAAGAACATTATCTTCAAAATACTTTACAATTAAAAAGAAAAACTGAAGGTTGAAGGAGCAGATGGTTAAATTGATGTTTTTTTAGTTGATCCAATTCACTATACAAGGATTCTAATATTTTTCAAAGAATCAATGTTTGCATTCAGCTTCTATAGAATTATAATTAAAAGTGAAATATATCTCCATTTTATTTGCAAGTTATTAAAACAGCCATCAATAGCTTTTGCAAAAAAGAAGCATTGGTTTTAGTCAGTTTTCTAATAATCAGATTCATTTTATAAGGAGAAAAAATAATTTTACTATAGAGAACATCTTTCCATGGATGACTGTCATCAACACATGCTGGAAGAGCCAGGTGGTCTCATGCAGTTTGTTGTGGTGTTGAGCAGCTTTGGAGCCTATTTGGCAGATGAGCTTCAATGCCCTGGGGCCTACCAAGCTAGATGTTACGACCGCAACCGGTACAAACTCATACCTAGCGGTCAGTGAGCAATATTTGGCCATCTTCCTATCCTTGGCCTGTCAGTGCTAATCCTGTCAGTGCTTTATCTGGCTCAATGGCCAACGAGATGTTCTTCTGGAAATTTTTGTCTGAATTTTTTAGATGAGGAATTATCATTATGTATAGGTGTTTTCTGACTATTGTCCTCATCTCGGTTCATCTCTTCATGAAGATATAACATGTAATGTAAGGGAAGAGTAATTCCATGTGAATCCATCCAGACCATGACACCATGAAAATTAAAATTAGCTCATTTTCCCTCCAATCAATAATACAAGAAGATATGAAAAATCCCAAAATTTGAGTTCATAAGTCCAAGTGGTTGTTGAGATATGATCATTTGAAGATTTGCTCCATTTTGGGTTTTGCGCTAAATATCAACTAACTATCCAAATATTTTATTTTGTCATAAAATCTGTTCTACAACTTCTACACTTCTGAAAATTGGTACCTGGCCATTTTGGAGGGCGGGGAATTCAAACATCAAAGTTAGAAATGGCCTGGAAAGCTTAAAGTTGCTCAAAATTTAAATTTGGCTAAAAAAAAAAAAAAAGAAGGGTTTTTGGTTCTTTTCTTGTTCCACAGAAATCAACCATTAAAATTTTTTTGTTTAAAAAAATGCGTTCCATTTCTACACATGCTTTAGGCTTCGAGCAGAATTGAGATGAGAATTTGGAATCCCTGATGCTCAGAATTAAACAGTTGAAACTTTTCCTCGTAGCAGAAAATAGATAATTGAATTTTCAAATCTTTTTGAAGTCCATAGAAATGTTTATACAAAAAGAACTGGATTCACATTAGTTTAAGCATTTGCTATAATTGTTTCATAATCTTGTTCACTGATGTTGTAAATGTGTCCTCATCTGGTAGTTGGTATGCTGATATCAGATATGATGTTATCCAACCAATATGCTTATGAACAAAATAGACAAGTCAGTTATTTATCAATGGAAATATGGAAGGAACTAAAGAACCAGGAAGTATAAAATGAAAGGAAATTAAAGATTTTAATGATTCATCCTCACTCAGATATCAGTACATCCCCCTGTTGATGTCATCACATCCTGATGTCAAAGGTGACAAGCTTCCTTAGTTCCCTATTCTGAACTAAATCAATGGGATTTTTTAAGTATATGCAGATTTCCTTGCAGTTGACACGATTGTGGATTTCAGCCTGGTGTCAAAAAAGATTACCATTGCTTTCAGACACCATGAGTTTATTATTAAAAAGCATCATTTCCATAAAGAAATAATTGTCAAACTGCAGCAGTTAAAAGCATGCACATATGAAAGAAATTTTTGTTCTTAAGTAATTGCATGGCTTGTTGCAAACAGTATATCAACTATAAATTAATGCTTTATCAAAATGAGCAATTTTCTAATAACTGATTTCTGCTGAACCATGCAGGAACCAAGAACTCTTTTTGTATCATAAGTTGCTTTGAATATTTCTTAATTAAAATTTCCAAAGGTGAAATTTTTTGGCCTTCCGCACGCCATATTTTTGCCCAAGTCCTACTAGTAGTTTTTAATGCAAAATTTTGGCCAAATTTAGATTTTGACCAACTTTAGAGTCTTCCAGGCCATTTCTAACCTTGATTTTTGAATTCCTCGCCCTGAAAAATGGTCAGGTACTAATTTTCAGAAATTTAGCAGTTGTAGAACTGATTTTATGATAGAATCAGGCAGAGGGGATGCCACTGCATGGCCATGCCTAAGCCAGAGTTGCATCAGAACAAGTTACAATTTGGTTTGTATGACATCCAAACTAGACTATCACTACTAAAGTGTACTACATGCAACTGCAAAGCGTAGCTGATGCAATTACTGAAAAACACCCACAATTGCATAAAATCTGTCTTTTGCATCAAAACTGAAATGCAAACCTTTGATTTGAAACAGACATCATTCTATCAGAAAGCAATCTGTGATTTGTCTACAGCTTGGCACAACACTGGTTTAAATACTGTTGCTGGGTTTAGGTTATTCATGTGTTTTGATATTTATATGTATCTATCTATGTATCTATGTATCTATCTATCTATCCAGACTTTGCCTAGCCATAACTATTCATAGCAGAAACTTGAAATTTTCCCCCCACACATTCACCTAAAGTAGGGAAAATGTTTGTTTTTTGAAAATTCCACCCCTAAATAGGTTTTATGTGTGTGTGTGGGGGGGGGTCCATTTACAATGTAAGTTTATGCCAAATTGATTCCTTACTTTGTGTCCAGCAGCATTCTCACTTGTTTTTAAATGTAGACAATTTAGTGATCCCTGCCCACCACCACCACTGTTTAATTTACAAGATAAAAAAAGGCATATATAGGTGGCAGTGATTCATAATTTCCCTTGGAATGCTAGTGTTGAATAATTCCTCTTTCTTTTTTCTGAGAAATAACATTTTTTTGACTGCACAAAATGTTCAGAAACTTTCTCACCAACCCAATACCTTGAACAGTTGTTTGTATTCCAGGCCTTATTTCAATAGTGCTGACAACAGTCTGACATACCAACATGTTACAACACTAGGTTTAAAACTTTAAAAAAACAGGGAACAGAAAGAATATTCAACAATATAATATGCCTTAGAAACTATGATGGATGAAGAAATGTGTATGTGAATGCGCATGTATACAGCTTTACTATTAACATAAATTCCTTTCTCTAATAAATTATGGAAATTTAAACATACAACCTTAAAAAAAAAATCTCTTAAAATGTTAATGATGATTACAAAATCACTTGTTACCTTCACAATACTGAACAAAAAAAAAAAAAACTTTTTTTTTTCCCCCTGGGAATTGGAAGAGAATCACATAACTATAAAATGGTAAAGCAGACAAACAGGTGTCGTCAAACAGCTGCTTGCAGGATGCAAACTTTCTCTTTTGTAGATTTAATAGTAATTGTTTCCTGCCTTCTTTATTATTTATTCGTTAGATCATAGCAATACTCAACTAAGCTTAATGTTTTATAACAAAACACCCTTCTTTTTGCACAATCTTTAATTGAATGAAAGTCATTGTGTTTGGGCCATTTCTAATTGATAAATGTTTCATGGATTCTCTCCAAGGAAGCTGAGAATCATGATCTCTATCTGCCTAAGAAAATCTTTTTCAAAATAGAACTAGCTTTTTTTAAAACACTGTGTGCATTATATACAAAAATAGAGAGATTTGTCTTCTTTGCAGTGAAATACCAAAGTACGAAGGTATGAGCAAAAGTTTTTTTTGTTAGCTGAAAGCAGATGTCGAAAGCAAAAAAAAGCACAAGAAACTGGAATTTAAAGGAGTTGATTCTGTTTTTCAAAGGTTACATTCCAGTTTAATATTTTCTAATGGTATATTATACTTGAACAATAGTAGCTTCAATTTGAACTCATCACTTAATTTCTATTTAACAAGGATAATTAGCACCAATACACACTGAGGGATGAAATAAGGGACCTACACCAGCTTGGACGTAAAAATCACTGCAACTGGCATAAGAAAAATAGACAGCAACTATGATAAGATCATTTTCACAATACAAAACGGATCTGGTTAGTCACTCAATAGAAACCGTCACATAACCAACATCTTTTGGCAGCGTGCTGTGTTGGGATGATCAATTAAAAGATTGGGAAAACGGGTGATCAATGAATAAGTTACTTCTCTCGCCTTTTGTTGGGCAGTGATCAGTTTTTAAAAAAACTAGTGTGAACTAAGGGATAAATTTAGCATAAACTTACATTGTAAATTGAGTCCCACACTAAAAAAAAAAATTTTGGCTGGGAATTTTCAAAAAACAAAAAAAACTTTTTTCTAGACATAATAAGGAGTAAATGTTTAAATTTTCAGCACTCTAGCTCCATTGGTGCATCCTGAGGTCACAAGAGCCAGCCAGCCAGCCAGCTAGACAAACTAAAAAACTGAAGAAACCTATGTTGATAGTTTTGGTTGATAGTTTCTAACAACTTGTAAAAGTATTATTTAGGTGCTGTGAATTTTACAAGTATATGAATACATGGAATGCAGTGGATATTTAGCAAGAAAGACTTGCTTATAGTTAAGATGACCACTTAAAGCTATCCGTACAAAATAATTAATGCAAATTTTACAAGTCTGATTTCTGGGCAGATGTTGCTGAAATATTTAAAGAAACAATGTCTTTGCATGTTGATGCACATTAAAACCCGGACATGAGAAAACAGATAAAGATAGCGAAGTACTAGTCTGGCAAAACTTGTCAAGTCCATAGCTACTTAAAAATGTAGGGAAGAAGGCCATATTGGAAATCATTAGATAATGAATCAGCCTCTTTAGTCAAGGCCAAGGAGTAGTAGATCATAGAATGCATATCCATATCTACAAAATTATAAATCTTATACTGTGAATATATCTATGTACTTATAGAAAGTGAGTTTATATATGTATACAGTATCACCCATAAATAAATACACCCCAAACACTTTTTAACAGAAAGTTAATTGTCTTCTAAACCAAACATATCAGTATTTTATTATTTCTAGCGGAACAATACACAATCAAAACGGATACTATCAGGTATTATTTATGACCAAACTGTTGCCAAAAATATTTTTGGGGTCACAATTTTGCACCTATGAAACTGAAATTAGACATAGGAGTACATCTTTCCATGGCAAAGTTCATATGTATTGTGATTTTGAGCTCAGATGTCACAAGAGGTAATTTCTAGCCAATTTTCAAACTTGTGGGCCACAATTTCACATAAAGCATGTTGATCTTTTGCATATGGGAACATCCTCTCATGTCAAAGGTAACAGAATAGGCAAGGTTGACCTTGGAGGTCATTTGAGGTAATTTATACTCAATTTTCCCAGTTTTTGTTAATACTTTGGCTCCTATGGAACTAGAATTTGGCATAGTGGTAAGTCTTTTCATGGCAAATATCATAGGCATCCTGGAGGTCACTCAAGGTCATCTAAGGTCTTTTCTGGTCATTTCTAGCCAACTAAAGCAATTTATAGCAGGAGTTTGTTTAAATTAACTTTTATGGCCATTTTGCAGCCAAAAATTACATTCTTGGAGGTATTTAGTAAAGGGGGTTAACCTGAGCAGAAAAAAAATATGATAGGATAGGTGGTGCTGACCCCCAAGATCATTGGAAGCCAGCACAGGTTAATTTTGGATTAAAATAGCTTTTTGAGAGCAAAATGAAATAACATTAGAGGCTAAAAGAATTGATTTTGTTTGTAAAAAGTTGTACAACCTGGAGAAACATTTTCAGACTAAAATTATGAAATTTTAACAAGGCACAAAGACAATCTCTCATGATCACTGGCCTTTACCTGACTTATCCATGCTTTTCCCATGAACAACTTTATATTGGTTGTTCTAGGGTTGGATTCCTGGACAACCTTTTCATATTGGCACCCAATGGGAGAAGCACTTATGCCCTGTTCTTTTTTGTGCATCAGAATATTTCTTCCATTACAGCTACTTTTACATGTATAAATAGTGTAAATAATTGTCTGTTTTTTTCATTTGTTGTATAAGAAGAAATATATCAAGGAACATATTTTTGCTGTTTGGTGATATTTTCAGTTATTTTTCCTACTGGGCAATGCTGGGTAATCCCTACTAGTAGTTACTTAAACACTAGTAATATAATGAGGAATATAACAGGAAAAACTAAAAGGTCTGACTGAATTCAAAGTGGACTTCTTATAAACTCTTATAAAACTATCTTCTAGTAAGAAAGTTAATCTACATTGGCTAGTAAAAGTAGAAAGGACTTCTTTTTTGTTATTAAACCATTACTCAGCCTGTTATAAGTGACTTTGGACAATAGGGAACTGGGTGACTTCAAACAACAGATCTGCTGAGTCATGGAGATGGCATAAAATGGTGTAAAAGTTAACCTAATGAGTTTATATAATAATTATATTTGGGTCACATTTGGATTTTAATAAAACAGAAAAGCATTGATTGAATTTAAACACCAGAAATAGCTGACAAAACCGGTGCCAAATAGCATTGCTTTTGGGGCTATTTGGCACTCTACCTAAAAACTAATTGTATTGTACCTATGTTCTTACAATTATATATAAATAATATTATTAATTCTAAGTACTTACCCCTTCAGTAGCTTCATTCTTGTCAGTTGTTTAATTTTGAGTTTGTTTTTGAGAATTTTACCCACAAATGATTTTTTACATAGGGTTAAGTTTCTTTATATTCACTGTTATTTGGCACCAGCTTTTGTCAGCCATATTTTTTTCATACCACTACTGGAGTGCCTTAGGTACAGTTTGAATGATAACATTTCAGTTATAAGTTTATCAGTTATTGAAAAAAATTTTAAAAAAACAAAAACAAATTAAAAAAGCGTGCCAAATAGCCCCACAGTACAGTACTATTTAGGGTACTGATTAAACAAATGTTCACATGAAGCACACGAACTAGTAATATTAAAATTTAAACTAGAAAGCACTCAGAGAGCGCATACCTCTGCAAATGACATTTTCAAGGGAAGTAATTTTGCATGGATCCGCCCCTAAATTTAATCACTTCATAGCCCATTGGCCACCATTCCAGGAAATTTCATTGAAATTCATTGAGAACTTGAGATATTAGGTACATGAGCCTAAATGTATTTTTATTTATTTTTTTTAAAAAAGGAAAAATATCTCTCAATCAGTAAAAACTATAACCAACTCTTCCTTACTTCATTGCCCACCCTTCCACAAAATTTCATTTCATTGTTACTTTTGGAGATATGTAGACAGACACAACCAAATACATATACCTCTCCAACTTTGTTGGCAGAGATAATAATATAAAAATCTATAATAGAAAAGAAAAGGTAAAATGAACAGAATCCATAAACAAACACTCCACAATAATCCTATTCCCAAGAAAACAGAACATTAGCAAAATAATCTAACTTACACACGCACACAATAATAGTTTCCAAAGTCTTTCACCCAAACACAATAGATTGTTTTGCATTGGCAATTTGCTGGTCATTTCAATTATGGCTATTAACACATCTACATCAAGCTTAATTAAGACACTATTACAGTTTTTCTGAACAAAAGAAGTTGAGTGCTTACACATGTTATCAAATTCTGGTCTGTTTTGTTCTTTACTAATATCATCTTTACTACTATTAGTGTGTTTATGCAAATGAAGAGGTATCCATTAGCAACAACTAAAGAGTCTTATCAGAACAGAAATTACACCAGTGCTAATGTAACAGTCCATAAAGCCTATAGTTCAATTCAAAGTAACTATAATTCTCCAAGGTGGAATGAATGGCTAAAAATCTAAAAATTCAGGACAGACCAATCTTTTTATCAAGATAATAGCAGCTATCTAACACTGCTTTTTATATGAGCAAAAAAGCCCAATCCCAAGTAAGAGAAATAAATCTGTAAACTTGAAATTAGAAAGACTGGCAAAAGTAAATAATTTTGCATGTATGATATGACATTTTCTGTCTGTGTGCACCACCAATACCATCCTGTCTTTTTTTATGAAAATTAGCTTGTAAATTGATTGGAATATTTCATTAAAATACAGCTTTTGGGGGGGAATGTGGAGGTTCAAGTACAGAAAATCTGGGTTGGAATTCTTATATAATAATTAAAATATTAACAGATACTACTTTTTGATCTCAGGTAAAAGACTGAGAAAGAGGATGTATTTCTGCATTATTGAGAGCTAAAAATTAAATAAACGGAACAAATCTTCCTTTTTGATTTCTTAGGTACAATTGTCCAATATCTTAGTTTAATTTCATCTGTTATATTAATAGTATCTATAGTGTTTGTCTCAACATTTGTTCAGTACAATGGAGTCAGGTCGCTGCATTTGCAGATTCATATTTTTACAAGGCATCCATAAAATTGGATCAATAAGTTTTAAGCCTGACACAGTTATATAAATTATGTACATTTCAATTAAAATGTTTCTAATAAGCAGTTTTAGTAATTACCGTTGTTATTTCACTGCCCTTTTTATATAAAAATAAATACATATAACCATAGACTAATAAATGAATAAAAAAAAAATCTATATATGTATGTATACATATTTTGTAAATCTATAATTAGGACTCAGGCCCACGGCCATGTTGTGAAAACTTAATCTGGCCCGCAGGTGAACAAAGGTTGCCCCATGCCTGATTTAAGGCAATATGAGATCAGGTTACTCTGCTAGATTACATCAATGCAGCTGGCCACATAATGACTTTTAGACTAAGAACTCTAAGAAGCAATTCAATAATATGTTACCTGTATAATGAATGTGGAATACAAAAGCCTGGATGGCAATGATGCTCTTCCTGAATTGGTTTCAACACTGTTTCATCCCCCAATACTTAGACCAAAAGAGGTTTCCATGTAAAGTTCTCCTTTTATTAGATAATGCCCAAGGACAACCTAATGATTCACAAGACTATGTAAATAAAAGAACAAAGATGCCCCCCCCCCCCAACACTAGCTCCTTTATCCAACCACTGGTGTCATTTAAGGCCAACTACACTAAGAAGTATCTTAAAACAATGAAAATTATCATTCACATTAAGCTCAAAATGATCACACCTAGTGAATGTCTCAGACAGGTGAACAAAAAAGATGGGTAATATTATATTGCTAGCATATACGCATCAATTTATTTATGTATGGTCGGCAATTAGGAGCCAAAAGCGATTTTATTAGGCCATTTTTTTTAATAATTCAAATATCCTAATTTTAAGATTTTTTAAAGTCTCAACTTAACTCAAGCTGTTTTAAAGGGTGATCAGACAAAGTCTTAAGACAAAAATGTAAGAAAAGTCAGCACTGATATCATGCGGTATGAAAAAAGGGCATAGAAAGTAACTTATTTCATTACAAAATAAAGTTGACTATTATTTTATTAAGAAAAATAGGAAAAAAGTCTGGCCAAATTTGACAAATCTGGCCTTCGTTGACAGAGGTAAATAATACTCACAATAATTACTATGAAATAATATTTATTTTTTTAATGAAAGGGAGAAGTGATTTGATTTTCTTTTTTAATTGTTTGTGTGTATGGGGATCAATGCACAGTTACCTCTCCGACATCGTAGCTATATGTTCTCGTAATAAAATCTCTGAAAGTTATCAATGGATTTTAATTAAAAATAGGAGGAAAATTTGGTTAAATTTCA
This sequence comes from Architeuthis dux, assembly GCA_006491835.1. Classification (NCBI taxonomy): domain Eukaryota; kingdom Metazoa; phylum Mollusca; class Cephalopoda; order Oegopsida; family Architeuthidae; genus Architeuthis; species Architeuthis dux. Next base: position 1,665,439 of record VCCN01000428.1, on the reverse strand, counting down.
GGCTGGCATCAGCAGCGGATGCATTCACAGTTACCTCCTGACATCAAAGATATATATTCACATGACAATATCCATGCAATATCTCAAAAAAGTTTCAATGAATTTCGAATACGACAATGGGAGTATCAATCTACAGCAGACAAATGATCCTCCTCTAACAACAGGAAAGCCTGGTAACCGTTCAAGGAAGCTTTGATACACCACTGCCTAGGTATGCCGATATCAAAGAGGCTGGGGCAGTCATCAGTTGTCAGTTAGTTAATCGCAGAGTGACAACGGGAAGAAAGGCAGGTAACCATTCAGGAAAGCTTTGACCTTGTTCAGTATTCTTCATTGCTATGTAAACAGCATATCTCATTTTTTATTATCCACCCTTTGACTTTTTTCATTGCTGTATCAATGTATTTCATGTGGATCAATCCATTATAAATTGTAGGATATCTCAGCTAGCAGACATGACAGACAACCAACTATACAAACACTCATTCAGCTTTTATAAGTATAGATTATAATTTTTATTAGATGTAGCATTGTCAACAATTATTAGTATTAGTTTTCATTTTAATTTCAATTGCTTTTCTTCACAATTTCTCAGACGATCACTTTACAGCCATTAGTAAACAGCATAGATCAGAATAAAGAATAAGCTCTTGGCAAGACTAACTCACATCCCTTTTGTCTTACAGTAAGATAGGCTTCCTGAGGCAAAAGAGATGCAAGTTCAAGTCTTGTCTTATTCTAGTAAAAATCAACAATGGTGAAAAGGAATGAGTGCTATATAATAATTGGTGTGTTTTGTCTACATCACTTAGGTCTAAAATCACTTTTTTCCCCACAATATCAAAGTGATGTAGACAAAACTGATATTTCCTCAAGTGATATAGACAAAAGTGCTGTACACCTTAATAATAGATTTAAAATGAAAACAATTTAATTGATAAAGCATTAGAAATAGTGTCCTTACTTTTTGATATAGCAATGTAGATATTTAAATTCTGTTATATTACACCTGGATTTTATAAAAATGTAAGTTCATGCACTAAATATGCAAATAGATGCAAGACAGAGCAGGGTATTGAATCCAAAATTGGCTTATTCAAATAACTAATAGATTATTTACAATTAACTGACATGGCAGGTTAAATATCTGGATCATTCTTCATTTTATTTAAAAAGATTAAACCTTTATTTTTATTCATCTGTCTGATGCTATGGATAACATTTTAAATCATCCATAAAAGAAATCTGATATTATTGACGGTTCTATATATTTACAAGCTGTTAATTATTTTTTTAAATGACAGATAAAACTACTCATCTTGAATATGATACCCCAGGTGTTACATAGTTACACCAGATGGTATCATCCAGAGAGAAAGAAAGCATCTTTAGAAAATACCAAAGATCAGTCAGGTTTCAACCATAACTCCTTTATTTGCATTGTTGATAGATTTTACTTATGGAAGGCAATCAGAGATATCAATTCACCACAGAAGTCAGAGAGTTTGGACAAGAAAAGGCACAGACTTGTATGTTCGTGAATACCAACCAAAGAAATTATACAATGTAATTGATAATTTGCTCATTGTTTTTGGGCCACCAAACAGTTATTTTGTTGGGGATCTAATATAAGTCTGTTACTCCATTGCTGGAATAAAGGCTGGCAACTTGGTCCATGTGTAGCACTTTTACAACAGAGGGTTTCAGTTTTTTTGAATAAGCTTATCAACCTAGAAGATAAGAGAGGTAATTTTAGCCCCAGGGTCAGCTTCATTTACAGTGTTCGTAATTCTCAAATATTAACCAATTATCAATCAAAAGTATACCATTTAATTTTAGTGGTAACCATTATTTAAAACTTACTGCAGCCAAATCTATTGAAACGGTTACATTGATAAAATACATAATGTTGTGGATCAACCAGTAAGTCATAGTCAGACCTCTATGTCTAGAAAGCAGACAGATGAGAGCTGAATTTACTGTTACTTTAATTTCTTAAATTCAGTAATTTACTCAAACTGGCAAGTGTTAAAACAGTCAAAAATGTTGATTTACCAAATACCTCACAATACCAGTGCTAATTGATTCATAATTGACAATTACTATTCCATAACTGGGTACAGTAAACCCTAATTTTCTATAATTGATACTTCTATAACCCATGTCAAAAATTGGCTGTAGACATCTTTCACAATTCAACATGACAGAACCATTACATTGAGTGAAAACATGAGCTTTGAACTTTTCTTCAATAATTATCTTAGTATAATCTTATACAATGAAAGTTTAATCACTAAGAATCCAAGAAAGAAATCACATAATCTACAGATTTATAATACTTAATGTTCTATTAAATCCCAAAGACCAACTTCTATGAGAGTTTTACACTTTTTATTTTCAATTCTTTTTAAAATTCAAAAAGGACAATAATAAATAATTGAATAAAAAGAAGATAAATCTTCTTTCAGTGAATATTGTTTCAATTTTCAAAAAGTACGATTGATACTAATCAACATTTTAGTATCTTCCACTTATATTTGTCACAGTTGTTAAACAGAATATTTCAGTTATCAATATGATTTAGAATGAAATGTAAATGTTATGCATGAATAAATTAGACAGAGTCAATTAGGCCATTTCCAGGATTCTTAACCAGTGTTATCTTAGAACTAACTTACATGCTC
>VCCN01000428.1:1643555-1654369 GCA_006491835.1 Architeuthis dux | reverse complement strand
CCTCAAATCAATGAATAATGCATGCTAAAAGATTATTTGTGATTAATCAAGGATGCCAATTAGTTATCAAAGAACTCGATTCTATTGCAACTTATTTCAATCAAGGAATCTTAAATCTATTAAAAAAAGACAAAGAATTGTTAAAGCATAAAAAGTAAGCACAGTATCCCAATATTTGCTTGTGCGCTGGTCAAAATCCCAAGATTGAAAAACTGACAATATACCTATAGACAGATTCTTGAGAAAACCACATCAAATGCTATGAAGAAAAATTGAAAGTTAAAATGCCTCTAAGGTTTAGATGAACATAGCAAACAATTTCTAGTTTCTTCTAAGAAAAAAAGGATTAAAATAAACTTACATCAAAACTGTTCATTAAAAGTAAGTGTAAGATTATTTTTTTCAATTTTTATGTTACTTGCATTGATGTCTTGAAATAAAAAATCCCATGGTTTATCTAAAGCAGCTATTCATGTGTTGAGACACCTATCTATTCAGAGAGTGTTGGTTATATACAAACATATCTTTGACTTTGCCAATGTTCCCTTTAGAAAGAACACTAATTCCTTATGAAATCATTGTACAGGAATAAGACTTACTGACCCCACAATTTAATATCAACCTCTATCATTAATTTCACTAATTATTATTATTAATCACTGCTACCCACAACACCAGTTTATTGCTGAGTTAGGGTTATTCATGCGTTCACACATTTATATGTATCAATACTTCATGCAGCCCTTACCATTTATAGTAGAAATTTGAAATGTTGTATGCGCGCGTGTGCACACACACACACACACTTCCCTCAGTGAGTAGGGGAATTTCTTTTTGTTTTTTGAAAATTCGCCACCTAGATAGGTTTTTAGAGGAGGGTTCAATATACATTGTACGTTTATGCTAAATTGGTCACTAGTTTGTGCCCGTTTGTTTTTTAAACTTCAGACCTTTTTTAGTGATCACAGCCCAAGAAAAGGTGAGAGAAGTAACTTATTATTGATCACACATTTTTCCAACTTTTTAATTGATCACCCCAACACAGCATATATGGGTGTTGGTGATTCATAATTTCCCTTGGAATGCTAGTTATTATTCTTTTGTTATTTTCATAATTATAATTATTAGTATTTTATTATTATTATTTATTCATTCATTCAAGTTTTTCATATTTGCAAAGATTCCTCCAGGGATGCATAGCAACCATATTACTTCAGCATTATTTAAATGCAAAAACATAAAATAATATTCATCCACCATTAATTCTCAAATAATAAACATTAAAAAATTGTTTTCTCATTGTTACTGAAAAAATATATTAATTCATGGCCATCTTTAAGATCCTTGAAAATATATGGTAAAAATATAGCATAGAAATCCTATAAATCATTAACAATTAAAATGTTCTCCCCTGAATTATAATGGGCAGTAATCCAGCCAGTATCATGTAATAAATCAAAAGTATAATTATCCAAATAATGATAACAAAATGCTTCAACTAAACTATCAATGTACATCAAGAAAACAATTACTACCATCAAATTTTAGCTTCAAATTTGCAAAATGACGAAGCACTTGTATGTACTCATTTCTTTACGCTCATGCTTTTTTATTTAATAGGATTAAATCAAGTGTAGCACAGGGTCTCATTTCATGAGTCCTCAATTAAATTTTTATAGCTTACAAATGTAGAATTCTTTCTCATTTTAACTAATATCTGCATCCTTGTGTTTGCCATGTAGTAATGATGGCAACAACTCGTTTAATGAGATTAGGAGAAGCTAAGTATATGGTTCTGAATTCGATTTTAAAAAATGATGAAAGTTTAAATTTTCAGCACAAGAAACCACAGAGGCTACGAAGTAGTATTAAAATATAAATTAAATCAGCACTTATACAATATATTAAATGGTAATACTATTTGTATTTTAGCAAATTATCAATACTAATGATATGGTATGAGGTATGAAAAAAGAATTTCAAGCATGTAAGTGACACCTGATTTCAAAAAATGTACGGTAGACAATGCAGTACATATATTTCAGTGGAACAAATAAACACTATTAAAATGCACAACAGCTGTGCTGTGCAAAAAAAGGCATGTCGTCTGCAGCTACCATAATTTGAAATGGCGGTCAATTTACATAATTAACAGAATAAAATATATGAAAAATACAGCCGGTAAATATTTTTTCATAATTTTAATATATTTAATTATTCATCCTTGTTATAATATTTTTATATAAGTTTCGGTCAAACCACGATATAGAAAGAATAAAAAAAATATACATTTAAAAAGTTTAAGTATTGGAATAAATCAATAAAAATTATGAAAAATCTTTAAAAGAAAAATAGTAGTTATTTCACTTGATAATGACAATCAAGCTTTTTTTATGAATTTAAGAGTTAATAAATGCAGAGGACAATGAATAAAAAAGATTACTAAGCATCAGAAAATGTAAATAACTTACCTCCTCATCATCATTCACATTTATCTAGAGTAAAATATCAAAGCTAGGCAATATAATCTGTAAGGGTTAATAGAACTTTGCATGTTAAGATCCATTCTGATTTGATTCCAGTACAAAACATCATCAATAATATGTACTTGAAATAGGCTTTTTTCAACAGCAGTTAATTGCATCATTAAACCAGCTTCAGTTTAGTTGGGGTGGGATTAAACTAATAGGAAAATTGGTAGTAAAATTTGGTATGACCGATATCAGAATAATGATTATTTTTTTAAATATTGATATTCTTGGATGTGACTTTTCACTTAGGCTGTTCCATTTGCTACTCGTGCCGAGAAGAAATTTTTTTCAAACACCAGTGGAGGTCTGAATTTGCAGTTTATGGCCGTTTCCTCTGGTTTTACTGCAGATATATGAAGTTAGCATTTTCTTATCAGGGCATTTTGAGCAATGAACGTCAATATCCACTATGTATGTTGTTCCGGATTCTATAGACTTCTAGTAGGTTAGCACGTTTTCTTCCTCATTCAAGGGTCTCTAGATTAGGTTGTTTTAATCTTTCAGTGTAAGATATATCGCCCAGCCTCAGAATGGTCTTGGTGGCTCTCCTCCGTACTCTCTCTCTATGGCATCTGAGTTGTGTAAGAGATTTGTACAAACTCCAGAAGAACATTAGCATCATTGGCCAAATGGATTTAAAATGTTACAGCTTATATACATCTCATATTTTTATATCAAAAGATCATTCTTACTTTCAAGTAATATTCAAAATGAATTTAAATATTAAATGGAAGATTAGTTATAAAATAGGATTCTACAGTCTTCCTTTATCAATTTAGAATGAATCAACATAATCACTAACAGTAAATTGAATGTTGCTGAATGGCTTGGTAAAAATTTGCTTTGTGCCAATGGTAACAGGTGACATCACTAAACAGATCAATACATATGAATGAAAGATGGTTCAGGTCACAGATGTCCCCTGACATTGATAGATGCAGACTGATACAATTTCTTTTCTTCATTTAATATTTTCTTAACAAAAAGAGACAACATTGTTCACTGACAGTAAAAAGTTATACCTTACACTTTGTTGGCTCATAACAGATGTTCAACAAAAATATGGCTAATATTGAGTTTATGTAATCCAGAAAATAGAACAGAGAAAAATTGTAGACACAAAAATCATGATTAACAAACATTGTTAAACTAGTGCAATTCTTAAAAATTCTATAATCTGAACATGAAGATATTTGAAAATGGCTTAAAGAATATTTACTCTGGTAGAGCAATTTAAAAAAAAAAAAAAAATCCAAGTTATTTTAAGATAGGAAGTAATAACTTCCTTCATGTCAGCAACACCAAACTGAATAATATCATCCAGAAATTTGATGTTGCATTAGAAAGAATATAGTGTTGCTCTCGGAACAAAGTATCTGACTGTTATGTTTAAGAATATTTTATGTTAAAGCACCTCATACAACATATACTAGCCCATGACACGTCACTTTGTTGATGGTTATCATAAGAGTACAACAAGCTCAGCTGATGACTGGTACTGATACTTTAAGTGTGACAGACATGGTTCTTTATATGATTACAACTGTGCTATAAGTATCACAAAATTTGTGAATATATTCTGGTTTGACTTTGACATTGTGAAATAAATCCACACCCCCAACCCCCAATCACCTTGCACATTTTAACTCAAAGATTATGGTTTGGGTTATGCTAACAGATTGAGGTGACGAGTACTAACACATTTCCAGGGCCAGATTAAGACCCAATGCCACCCATAATGTTGGGGGCCCACCATATTAAAATTATATGAGATCTGAAAAGTAAGATTATATTGAAACAAACATAGTAAAAATAGTTTATTGCTAGGGAAATTTATATTGAAACATAAGTATAATAAAATATGTACAAATATATCAAATAAAGACATTTTTAGTCAGGACTTTTTGTGAGAAAACCATTCAATGATGGTTTCAAATGTCATTGAGGAAGTAACATCATTTTCAATTGACATCAAAACTAAAGCATTTTACCTATAAAATAATATTTTTTATTCACATGCTAAATGTATTATGTAATTATTTTATTTATGATTAATCTTTTTCTCAAGGGAATAGTGATAAAGTTTTATATTGCTATTTATTTGTGGGCCCCCTCAATGTCTTGGGCCCTATGCTGTGGCATAGTTTGCATATAGGCTAATCCAGTCCAGCACATTGGTTTATCAGAATGGCCTCTAGCCGACTCAGAACTAATTATATCACACAAGTTATAGGGAGGAAAATACAGTATAAATTTCAAGATTATAAGGTAAAAAGTTTTTTAATTTTTGTATGTTTATTTGGATTGTTAGAGACTGACATCGTTTCAGTTGTCAATTCTCTTTCTATCCAGTAAAGCGGAATGAAGCCTGTACAAGTTTCATAGGGAGTTTTACATATTCTAAAATCTTAAATAAGCACTAGATTCTCAAAAATGAACGATACACTAATGAATACTGGTTAGAAACACAAACGCATAATTATATAATTTATAAAAGAAAACTAAAGAAAGCTTAAAAAAGTTTTTTCAAAATGTTTTTGATAATGAAATTATCCTAAGAGGTTATGCTTTTCAATTGTGTGCATATTACTACTAAGGAATACTGATTAACATAGTGCTTTAGTATTTATCAAACTTACTATGATCAGATGGTCACTGTTTTGTAGATTTAAGGCAAGATTGTTTTATGATCTAATGTTATTAAGGAATCATACATAATTGACAATTCCATGGATGTACTTTCTTCTTCTTGGTAGCCCCACCTCCTGGCAAAAGCCAAAAGAGCGAAGTGGTCTGGCCTTGTCAGCCGGCCTGGCCCAGAGACTCAAACGGGATAAAATGTTATGGGTCAGTCTATAATAAGTAACAGTCTGACAGTGCCCAAGTGTCCATAGTCTCTGGGGACAGACTTTGCGCTGGCCCCGCTGCTCCATCTGAGTAGGATTGGACCACAAGTTTTGGTGTTCCATCCCTGCCAAGGTACAGTGGGGGACTTCTTTTGCAGTGGAACCCTACAAAGTAGCGCTGACAGATCGTCCAGGTGATAGCACCCCCCCCCGTCCTATCACTTTTGTATTGAAACCCCCTGGAATATCAGAAGGAGACTAGCAGATGCTACACCTTGCCGAAGGGTGACCTGGAACTGTGCAAGGCAGGAGCATTCAGCTCCCTGAGGTATTTTTACATACCCACATACCAGAGAATGTATTTTCAAGTTCTTTATTAAAAACTTTATTTATGGAGTGTCATTATCTAGTTAATATTTCTCAATGACTAATATATCATAACTATAATCTTTGAACATCAACTTTAAAAAAAAGAAGTTATTTTTACCTTTGAACAGGATACTTGATATTACCAATATTCTTTGTATGCTGCCTACCAACTATTTATTACCTCTAGAGTGTATAGGTTAAATAAATAGCCTTACAAACTTTTAAAGTGAGGAAGAAAAATAGTTTTTTAAAAATATATTGTTTTTTTTAAACACTTCTAATGTTTTATTCATTGTGCAGAGAAATTTATTGGGTCTAACTAGTAGCACTTGCAGGCATGGCTCAATTATGCAGGCTAAATTATACAGGCATACAAATCATTCAATCATCACAACTGATTAGGTGAACTTCTGTGACTACTAATCCCAAGCAAAATAAAATTAGTTCAAAAGGCTTTTTCTTCCTACTTTGTACTTGTAAAATCTATACTGTCCAATATCAACATTGTTCATAATTATTTGGTTTGAAACTTGTAGCAAAACAAAATTAGGACATTAGATGTAGTTCAATGTACAGAACCCTATGGAAATATTTGATTGCTACTAAAAATAAAATTCTTCTGACCAACAAATTCATAAAGAATTGTGTGATTGCTTTTTATCCTTTAAATTTTTACAGGTTTGACAAACTCAAGTACTGTTATTATGAGAAATGAAATATTTCCTCGAGTGAAAAGGTTCAGATTCAAATCAAATTTAATCAGGTTACAAATATAGCTAACATGGTTTGATATGTACAACTCAGAAGTGTTTATCTGTTATATAGTTGATAGCTTGTAGCGTATTAAACTGAAGTTTAAATCCCTATATCAGGTAGCTAAGCTTTTTGCCAAAAATCAGCTGAGAAAAATGAAATTGACCTCAAAGCAGAAAATTCATCTTTTTGTTAATCTTGTACTTTGAAAATTCATGGAATCCAAGTGAAATAGAAACTCTAATGTCTTGCAATGACTTCAGTGCACAGATCTTAAGATCTGAAATTCAATTAAAGTTCTAGAGCTAGAGGAATGGTTGATATGGCACCCAGAATAAGTCCTATTTACAGCAGAGTCTTGTATGAGTGAAATTAACAAAATTCCAGTCTTGTAAGTAAAATTATTAAATTGATATAATTCTTGAAAAAAGTACATCTTTTTTTCATTTTGAAAATCCTAAATTAACAATGCTCAGAATTTAGTCCAGAGCAACAAGTTTTAATGGCATACAGAAAGGAAATGCAGCAATGAGAATATTCATTTTAAATTTGTAGGAATTAACAGAACTGCAATGAATCAAACCTTTCATAAATGGAAAAGTTTATGTTTTTAAATTAAATAAATGATTCTCACTGAATTATTTTATTATCAATATAATGATCATTAAATGAGAGAATTCAAATTTTGTTTTGAAAATACAGAAAGCAAAATATAGTAAAAGCAATGAAATGTTGAGAAAAATATTGCTAATATAATTTAGAACAATCATGGGCACACATGAATATTGAATGAATAAATAAATAAAAGAATACTGAAATCAATATTTCAAAATAAGAATGATAATCTCACATCAGGAATTGTTTCCTAAATATTATCATATAGCATGTATTGAAGAATACACAAGCAAAGCAGATGTTATGTTAATCAGAAACAGCTTATTGGTTCAATTTGCGCCACTCTAGTGGTCCATAGGATGCAAACTATTGGTCTAAGGGTCGGCCCTGGGCACATCGCACTTCACCTTAAAACTTTACTGCTCAGGCTGGATACAGGCCCCACCGTCTATGGTCCTATTGCAGTGGAATACACTTCACAAAAATATTCGTTCACAAAGCCAAGCCATTCATTCATTAACGTATTGATCAGATATTAACAAAATAATGAAAATATAACTGTCCTTCAATAATTCCTTGTTATAACTTTTAGCTAAAATCTAGCAAAATAAAAATCTAGCCACTTTTAGCAATTAAAAATAGCCATTCTCTTACAAATGTCAAACCAAATATTGCCACTCAAGGCTTAAGGCCCACACTATACTACGCTTACTATTTTTTTCTCAGTATTGCATTTAGTTTTCAAGTTTTACAAAAACTAATAGTATATTACTTCCTATTAATGATGATATTTCTTAAGAAATAATAGTTTGTATGATGAATTTCTTATATTAAAAAAAGATAACTGCTGAACAACACTACACTTAGTAATCTAAAATATGATAATGCTGATTTTTTTTTTTAAAACATAAAACATCAACTGCTTTATACCATTCTCCAAACCATATTTCACCACACATGAAGTTTGTTTTAGAATGTAAGCAGATACTGTCAGTAAAGTCTCAAAGTCAACATCTTTTAGAAACATACAGGTATACCTTGATTATTGCAGTTAATTTGTTCCAAAATTTTCCATACTTTTCAAAGTCTTATTATAATTTAATGTGTTTTTCTTTCAGCTTATACTTAGTTACATTAATTTGTACAGCAATAACTTAACTGCACTTCATCAAAACCCGCACTGGATTATAATTTATCTGACAATATTAGATTGAAATAACAATTCAGAAGACCTTGTTGTGTACAAATGATATTTCTTAGTTTATTTTAACGTTTCAGCAGTTCATTCTGGCTTCTTCAGAAAAAGTGATGGAGATACAAGAAATTGTCTGTTATATATGGTCTGTCTGGTTGTGGGCGGGTTTAGTGATTAATAATTAAATTAAGTGGATACTAAATGTTTTAAATAGTAGAGATTTGGATGATATGTCTTGAAAGCTGAGTGTTTATTTTCCCCATGTTTAATGTGTCTATTGGCATCTGTCGCTTTGATAATGTAATAACAAAGTCAAATATTTTTTATTTTTTGTTAAGATACATTGGTCATTGGGTAGTATGTGTGAAGTGTTAATTTTCATATCTAAATATACTAAATATAGTTAATGAGCATGTGTGTGAGTTTATTAAAAATAAGTTAGTGTGTGTGTATGCGTTAGCTAGTCTTAGGGGGTCTTCTCAGTGTCTCTATGAGTCAGACAATGGGAATGTCATGAAGGAAGTTGAGCTCCTGGCCAAGTGCGACCCTGTGATGGAAAATCACCAGGCCAAAGTAAAGGACGAAAAAACCTGGACACACTATCTTGGACAGCACATGTTAAATGAACTGATCCAGATCATTTCCACGAAAACAGTACAGACCATTGTTTCCCATATCAAAGATGCAAAATATTATTCCATCATTCTCGACTACTCCAGATGTAAGCCATAAAGAGCAGATGTCAATCATTGTGCGGATTGTCTGTTTGGAGCAAAGACCAGACCTCAAGGAATACTTTCTTGGGTATGTGGATGTGGTGGAAACAACTGGCTTCAGCCTGTCCAATGTCATTCTTGAAGAGTTATAGGAACTCCGCATTCCCTTTGAAAATTATAGAGGATACAGCTGGCTATTTGCAGAGGCTCTTCTCTTTCTTTTCAGGAGCCACACAGCGATGGGCCATCTTGACCAAGCATGTTAACCTGACACTGAAATCTTGGAGTAATGTTAGATTGGAAAGCAGGCTTCAGAATGTTACAGCTGTCAGAAACCAAGCCAGAGAAGTTCTCATGGAGGCTAAGCAAGCTGTGAGTGTGAGTGATCAGAGGCTCAAACCCTTGCAGAAGAAGTGGCTTCATTGGGATTTTTGATTTGCTCTGTTGTATGGTGTGACATTCTTACCGTCACAAACCAGCTGCTTCAGTCAAGTACAATGCAGTTTTACATTGCCGTCAGGCTCATTGAGACTGCCAAAACCTCCCTCTCCAAATACATACACTCTGGATTTGCTGAAGCTGTGTCAACTTCCAAGCACCTCTGTGACACAATGAACATAGAACCAGAGCTGAAAGGGAAAAGGCTCAGGAGCACTAAAAAGCAGTTTGCATATGAGGCTGCAGTCAAGCCCTTCACTGATGCCCTCAAAAGGCTTGAGGTATCATTTTTCAACAGTTGTAGACACTGCCTTGATGCCACTGCAAGAGAGATTTGAGACACTGAGCCTGTCAAAGACAGACTTGGAGTGCTGCTTGAGTTCAGGAATGTCCAAGGTGGACTTGAAAAAACATTGCACAGAAGACGCTGACTGCAATGGGAAAATCTGATGCTGATGGATCTGAGATGGCACAGGAAATCATGAACCTGCCACAACTTTCACCACAGACAACTGATATTTCTAACTTCAAGACCTCTACCAAAACTGCCAGATTGCTCTGAGGATTGCATTAACTCTCCCAGTTGCAGTTGCCTTTGCTGAGCAAAGCTTTTCAAAACTTAAACTCATCAAAACATACATCAATGACACAGGAATGTTTACATGGTTTTGCTGACATCAGCGTCAATGCAGAACTCACCCAGAAGCAGTCATATCATGATCTAATTAATGATTTTGCAGCCAGAAAATGCAGACGTGTGTCTCTGAAGTCTGTACCCAGTGCATGAAAGCTTTTCCATGTTCTGTTCTAAACACCCGGTGTGTGGTGATCTTTTCTGGGAAACTTCTCTAGTACACAGGTTTATGGAAGCAGATACAGCGGTTTGTTTTGTATAAACAGAAAAAGAACTGGATAGTTAGCATGAGCAGTGATGGCCACGATGACTGAACAGGCAGAGAAAAGAGCTCCACCTACAGAAACTAGATCTGCATCAACAGAAAATGAGTAAAACACAAAAGGAATGATGGCTTAACACCAATGTTACGAAAAACCCCAAAACAGAAAAGACTCAGATTTCGCAGACTACCACTTTGACTTACATGTTCTTTGTCTTCAGCAGCTGCCCATTAAACTGATAATCTACTTTTCCTCTCCTAATGCTATACTAGTATTGCCAAATTTGTTTGCTCGGACTCTATTCACTGAGTGTTGTTAAAGGCTGAGGCAGCAAATTGTCTCTGTAGTATAACTGTGCTGATATGTTTATATCTTTGTTATGTTCCTTTTATTGTAAATCACATTGTTAAGAAACTGCATTTTGTTTGTTGAACAGCTCAGTAAATTACAGGTT
>VCCN01000428.1:1606117-1640687 GCA_006491835.1 Architeuthis dux | reverse complement strand
CTCAATAGAAACCATCACATGACCAATGTCTTTTGGCTGCATTTCGTGTTGGGGTGATCAATTAAAAAATTGGAAAAAGGAGTAATCAATGAATAAGTTACTTCTCTCAACTTTTGTTGGGCAGTGATCACTAAAAAATTCTGAAATTTCAACGCTGTATTTGATCACTGCCAGACACAAACTAAGGGATCAATTTAGCATGAACTTAAATAGAAACCTATGTTTACAGTTTTGGTTGGTGGTTTTTAACAATAATATCAGCAAATTTACAACTAGATTCAATAGATGAATAATGGCTTTATTTATCAAGTTTCTAAATCAAGCCATCTGATACTATCTTGTTCTCTCCTATTCTATCTTTAATTGTATTATGTATATGAATTGTTTGCCATTAAAGAGATTCTAATTTCTTTTTGGTAACACAATTTGTTCCATTGTTTGTAAGGCCTACTAAACAAACGTCTTATAACTCTCGTCATATATTTCTTTAATACAAAGAAAGGAGTTTAAAAAATGTATCCTTGAAGACAGGCTTATTTCAATACAAATTTGTTATTTCAATGACACATTTTCATACATTAATAGAAAATACACTACACATATGCAGCCAAATAAGTTGTGGCAAAACTGAAATCCATAATTTCTTACAATGAAAAAATGTATTATAAGAATTGAAACCTTTTTTTTTCAACCTTTTAAATAGGATGAGGCAAGCATTAATTCTCCTTTAATAATAAGCTGTTAGTAAAAGAAATAAAGAACTAGCATTCAAAGGGAAATTATGAATTACTGCCACCCATATATGCTGTGTTAGGGGTGATCAATTAAAAAGTTGGAAAAAAGGACGATCAATGAATAAATTACTTCTCTCACCTTTTGTTGGGCTATCACTAAATATGGTCTGAATTTTCAAAACAAAAGCAGGCACAAACTACTGACCAATTTAGCATAAACTTACATTGCATATTGAACACCCCTCTAAAAATCTATTTAGGGAGGGGAATTTTCAAAAAACAAAAACAATATTTTCCCTACTCATTGAGTGGAGTATGTATGCAAAATTTCAAGTTTCTACTATGAATAGTTCTGGGCAAAGTCTGGATACAGAGATAGATATAAATGTGTGAACACATGAATAACCTAAACCTTTGGTAGCAGTGATTAAAACCTAAACCTTTGGTAGCAGTGATTAATTATACATTGAAATTTTGCAGGGTTTGGGAAAGTCCGAATATATAGATAGATATATAGATATATATAAATGTCAGAACACATGAACAACCTAAACCCAGAAATAAACCAGTATTGTGGGTAGTGGTAATTAATTTAGGGTTTTTTTTTTTAACTAGTTGATGCTGTTTATTTATAATCATTACTAATTTCCATTATCAGCACTGTTTCTTCAACTTAAAATATTCATTCAGTAAATGCAGAGCATTGATAATTAAAATAAAAATTGGAAAACCTAATGTTCTGCTGAGTAATTTACTGATCTTACATGGAAGTAATAAATCCTTTGGGGGGGGGGGAATGGTCAAAACCACCAAAAATGGTTAAAAATAGCAAGAAAATGTCCAAAATGTTTAAGCGCAAACGTGCTAATTTAGCTCTTTTTTGCACTGCCAAAACAAGAAACGTGCTGAATTTAGAGCGAAATGGGCTAAATCGGCAACACTGAATGCAAGTACAGAATTCAAGCAATTAAGTGTTGAAATAACTGAGTGTATTACTGGACATATAGTCAATATAAGTTATTAATCAGTAAGTTTATGAATGAAGCAATTATATTAGATTATATCTATAGGAAATAATTACAATACTAATAATTAATTCCAAAAAAAAAATCCATCCCAATTTGAAGATAATCAGTTATCAATTTACAAGACAAAATGCAAGCTAACATCACAGATCACAATATATTATTGTATGTGATAAATCTTCCTAATTCTCTTTAAGGTATGCTACTACCACATGAGTCCAATGATTTTTAATGGAGTATATTTTTGCTGTCAGATATTTTTCCTAATGCAAATCCAAATTGTCACTAGTTAACAAGCCTGATCTACCTAGCAATAAATATTGAGCTCTAATGTATTGATCTCTTTCTGCTTAGTCATAAATATTATATCAGATAATGTAATGGAAATGCTGTACCCGCCAGTGAGCCAGTGCAAGTGGCCAATCAGGAGCGGTGGTTGACTCCACTCTAGGCCAATCGGTACTCAGATTGAGTTGACCTATTTAGCATAGGCAGCAGGAACTGCCATAAATTCTGGATCATGCGATTACCCGAAGATTGATCAGTGTGTGAAGGTGGATTGAGGAAAAACAAAGGAACAGATATTTTCTAAGTTTAGCTTAGTCACGCACATGGTCTTAATAGTGGGATATCCAGTGAGGATCAAAATCATTAAACTAGCAATAGCAAGACTGGCTTGTTAGCCATTGCTTTATGGTGAATTCCCAAATCATGTTAAATTGTATTCACATATAAAATTCATCTCACTGACTCCCTAATATTTAATGATTTAAAGTTTCCATTTCAATATCAGGGATGTCAGAGTATTTCTGATATGCCATCTAAAAATAATTTTATTGTTGCTTGCTTTCAAGCTTAAAAGACTCATTTGGAGGAAAATCAAATCTTTGAAGGATTTTTTTTCAACCATTTGTGAAATCTAATTGTACATTTGCACAGATCAAAAGAAATGAATCAAAACTGAGCAAAACAAGAATTAGTTTTACGAGCAATCCTTAGTAGTCAATTTAGATTTAATGTACAAATAGACATTCTTAACAACGAACACTGTATTTCCTACTTTTAAGGTTTTATCAAAGTCATGTAGAAACTATTTACATATTATGAAGTCTATCAGAAAAGGGGATAGTCAGGTATTTGCAATTAATACTCATTTATGTCTCCAATCATATATGACAAAGAAATGTGAAGAAATATTTGATAAATGAGAATTACTTTAGCAAAGGAGGTTTATGTCCTTGTTTGGTAATATAATGTTATGAACATACTTATAACTGAATTACTGGTTTTATAAAAATATAAGATTTTTAAATGTGCTTGCTTGTATGTTTGTACGCATATATGTGTAATTATTAGTTTTAATCTATCTTAATAAAAAATAAAATAATAATAGTGGAAATGTTTCATCTAAAAAATTCAAAATAACTCACTACTATTGCTTGCATGTATATGTATTTTTTTTTCAGCACATGTATGGTCATATTTCTATAATATAACTGGATTATTTTAACCAAATATTTCTCAATTTCCTGACTACATAAAAAAAAATTTTAAAATCACTTTTTCTTGGATGATCGGAAGTATGGTCCAGCCAGATTTTGGCCATCAATTCTGAAAGATAAAACTCAGCTATTATATTGGAATTATATATTCCAAAGACTTGTAGATTAAACTTTACAAATATCTTTTATTATCCTCTTAAAAGTAATTCAATATTTGAAAAAAGATTTTCTATAAAAATTTGAAAATGTTAATATGAAAAGTTTTATAGAAATTTATAATTGCCTCTAAAAAATGGACAAAGATTTTCACTTATACTACAGATACCACTACCTTTGTTCTTTTCATATTTCTTTCTGTTTATATGAAACTTTAAATTATGTGCAATAGTAATAGCTACTTGAAAATTTTCCCACTTTCTATATTTATTCCATAATGATATATGAATAATAGAAAACCATTATTTTGTTATGTTTAAAGTAGATGTGATAAAATGAAATTGCTCCATTATGTTAATTTAAAGTAAAGTTTTGACCAGTTTAACATTAGTTAAATCTTAATGTCATGAATCACTCGACACCGCTCCTAATTAACAGTGGAATTCTTCTGTGAATAGAATAAAAATAATGGAACTCTGTGAATAGAATTTTTTTAAATTTTGTTTTAAATACCTAAAGGTGGAAGAGAGGTAACCTTGATCAGTAGTTATTCCCCTTGATTTTAACCAATTTTCTAATATGAATTTAAGAGTTAATCTAATTAATATGATATAAAATAAAGAAAATATTATTTTACGGTATAAAAAAATATCAGCTCTGTAGATTTCTAAGATGAACTAATGAGCTGGTTCATTTAAAGCTCTTTTTAGTTGTTGGGCTTATAGGAATACAACCCTGTACATTATATATGCTGAGAAAACATGTAAATTTATGAAAGGAGAGGAGGTAAGATATGAACATATTTGGCTGACAGGTAACAACCTTGTCACAAAATGAAATTTTTAAAGAGGCTTCTAAAATGAACAAAATAATTAGGAGTTGACAACATTAATAATATATATATACATAGTATATCTGAAGAAAACATCTACTGGCATAAGCAACTTTATGCTTGTTTGACATTATGAACTCAGAAACAGTAAGGTCATTTTTCATGAAATATTACAAGTAGATTTATTCAAACACTTCTCTTAAACTTTTATAGCAGATGAATTAAAACCCAAATGCTTGCCTTGTCAGATAGCTGTAACCAGAAAATAAAATAAAAAGACAGGTTTGGTTAGTCACTCAATAGAAACCATCACAACAACAGGTGATCAATTAAATAAATTGGAATAAGAGGTGATCGATGAATAAGTTATTTCTCTTGCATTTTGTCGGATGGTGATCACTATAAAAGTCTATAAAATAATTTTCAAAAAACAACAAAAAAACAAGCATGAATGTTGCCAGACACAAACTAAGGGACCCATTTAGCACCCCCCCTACCACACACTATTTTGGGAGGGAATTTTCAAAAAAACAAAAAAAAAGTTTTTTCTAGACATAAGGAGTAAATATTTAAATTTTCATGAAGAAACCTATGTTGACATTTTGGATGACGGTTTCTAATAATCTTGTCAATTACAAAGTTTCTTTATAGGTACATTCTGCGATTACTATTTTTTAAAATTGCTAATGAGTTTGATCCTCAGTCTCCTATTATTGAAGCCCTGTGTCTGAGCTTAGTGAATATCTATTCTCTATATTTCCAAATATTGAAATCAAATAAAAATTTGAGGATGAATATAATATTTAATAGTTATTACTAGTTTAATTTTGTGTTCTTATCCTCCTATTATAAATCATCAAATGTCTGTCTATGTGACAGCGTAACTCCGGTAACATGCAACATATCCCTGTGAAGTTTTCTGAGTATAGTAATGGGACCCCCAGGCATGTTTTTAGTAAGTTAGTTTTTGAAAATTCAACCCCAAAAATAACAGTGTGGGGTTTGCATTCACACTCACTCCAATAATAATGATCTGATTTCCATCTATCTACATAATACTAAAAGTCTGATTCTGTTTATCTATATGTGACCTCTAAGTAGTCAAACTGTTGCTTTGTAGCCCGAGGTATTGTATTAAAGTACCCCTAAAAAAAAAAAATTTAATAAATAACGTTTTGATCTAAAAAGATGAAAAAAAGAAAAGAAAAAAGTTGATTTGCAACAGAATAATAATAGTGTGAGTTCTGCATTCACGCTCACCCCAATAATAATAATAATCTGATTTCCATTTATCTATCTAATACTGACAATCTGATTCTATCTGTATGTGACCTTGAAGTAGCCAAACCAGTGCATTGTAGCTAGAGTTATTGAATTAAAATACCCTTAAAAAACCCTCCAAAAAACACCAAAATAAATTATTGGAGCCAAAGTCCCTATTTAGGCCTTCTCCATAGTGCAGGTTTTCAGCTTGTGTGTGTGTGTGTGTGTGTGTATGTGTATGTATGTGTATATACAGTAAAGAGATAATAAATATAAGAACAATCAACATTATTAGACTAATAACAACTTAGAAGCAATAATAATTATGTTTGAATTTGTGGAATCAATAAGTCACACAACATTGGGACAAGTCAGTCCTGCATAAATGTTTCTAGGAGAATACTAAATGCTCTTAGTAAAATAGAATAATATAAAAAAACACATCTCCAGCAATTTAACCCATTTCCCTCCTTCAAATTAAAATCCTCCGTTAAATACATATCCAGCACTGCATATTTACTTCCTGTTTTAGAGAATGTAGTTGTTGTCATTGAATATCAATAAGCATTTGTCATGACATAAGCAAATTGTCACAATCGTGTGCTCGTGATTAAGATTATAAGAACAATGAAAGATAAATTATCACAGTTAAAACTGGACTGAATATGTAATCACTAAAACATTTATATGCCTGACATCATATCAAAACAAATTATTTCTATTAATTTTCAAAACATACCAATGGCATTAATAATCCTTTTGAGGCCATAAAAAAACTAGACTGAAATTTGTAAGTTTTTTAAGCCCTATTCTTTAAGAAAAATCATTGTGTCAGTTATCTTCCAAAGTTTGCACTCAACTTCTACAAGGTAAAAACTAATGATGATTTAATCTATGCCTAACCAGTTTAAAATAGGTTGTACCAATTTGTGATAATACTTTTTCAAAACAAATCTTATCTTATTAATCACCGCTACCAAAGGTTTAAGTAATTCATGTGTTCACACATTTATATGTATCTATGTATGTATCCGGACATTGCCCAGCCCTAACTGTTCATAGTAGAAACTTGAAATTGTGTACACACACTCCCCTCCAAAATAGGGTTTTGGCGGGGGGGGGGTAAATTTTCAATGTAAGCTTATGCGAAATTGATCCCTAGTTTGTGTCCGCTTGTTTTTTGAAAATTCAAACATTTTTTAGTGATTACAGTCCAATTTTTTAATTGATCACCCCCATACAGCATATATGGGTGGTGGTGATTCAGAATTTCCCTTAGAATGCTAGTTACTATTAATTTTTTACTAGTATTTTCTTTCATCTTAATTTTTTAGTTGCTTTTTATCGCAACTTTACTCAGGCTGTCAATCTACAGCAGTGAGTAAATGGCGCAGATCAGAAATAAAGGATAAGCTCTGGTTGAGACTTGAACTTGTATCCCTTTCGCCTCAGGGAAGCCTGGTTAACCATACCAGCTGCCCTTACCGACTCAGCTATAAGAACTCTACGATTGGCAGAAGTTCAAATCTAACCTTCCCTCTATTCTTTCCTGATCACTTTTGGCGCCATATTTGTTATTAAGATGAAAGAAAATCCTAATCAAAAATTAATTGTAATGGTTGACAGTACTTCATCTAATGAAAATAAATAAAGATAATATTGCTGATATCTCATCTTTGAACATTTTCATCAGTATTAATAAAACATCAATATACATTTTCAGGCTGTAACACAAGTACACTTCATAATGCCTCTATGATATTAAATGCAAATAACTGAACAACAAATCTATCTGGAAAAATCAATGATAAGTGAAAGTGTTTTTTCTGATAATTTGGGTTTTACTTTCCTGGTAAGATTGGACTCAATTTAGATTTTATTGTTGCACAAAAATAAACCACAAAAGTGAAAAGCAATAAAAAAAAAGGTTTCTTTTCAGATGATGAAGATCAATGTTTATCCATGACCTAGGCTAGAAAAAGTGTTTGTGGAACAAATAAATCCACACATTTCTGTTTGTTATTTACATTGTTGGTCAAATTGATTTTTTTATCAATAACAACTAGTCAAGTCGGACATGTTTAAGCCTTTATACCATGTTTATTTCTAATGGAAATCATGTTTTCTTGTCCCTGGCGGAAAAAAGGATGGTGACTATCAATTGCTATAGGCGTCTGTCATCATTGTTATGTTCTTTTTCTCAATTGGATAACTTTGTTATTCCCTAATATATTTCAATGAAACTTTGTATGTAGGCTTGTGGAGAGATTCTACCTGGGGGGTGGTGAGTTATGGCCGATCCGATTCTTTGTTTACATTTTATAAGCAAATACGTTTTTGTTTACAATTGTGAAATTTTCTCAAATCAGACAGATTTTGCTGAAATTTGACTATAATGTTGACAACACCCCAAGAATTGAAAAATAGTGAATTACAGTTGATCTGATTGTAACTAGAATGAAAATTGTTATACAGGTTCTTGGGCACCTAATTGCTGAAAATATATCACATTCTTAAGAATTTTATGGTTTGAATGAATAAAAAAAGAAAATTGGGTACCTTGGAGTTAATGGTCCTAATAAACAACTAATTGCCAGTCTCTATTTCAACTGTTTTCTGTCGGGGACCTTTATACTATTAAAATCTTATTTTCAGTAAATTCACTACAGACTGTAGTAGTCTTATTTTATCTTTGTACTAGTTTACCCATGCCGTCAAAAAATGATGGCTTTAATATAAATAATTTTGTAATTGCATTGTACTTAAGATATCAATAAAATTATATTGCTCTGCATTTTCTTGTTTACGTTCAACCAGAATGAACCTGGATCTTTTTACGTGTTTGCAAAAAAATTACATAAGGAGACTACTCTATAATTAGCATTTCATAGTTGTCTCCCATGACAAATATAACAGACAAAAAATATAGACATATACATGGGGTATTAAATAAGTAGATATTTTAATTTGTATTTTAATATAATGGATACAACTTTACATTTTGTAATGGCTAATTTAAAAAGGTAATGTCAAGTAAAAAAAGATTTTAAATACTGTATATTTCAGTGGAATACAAAATAGACCCACCATGATGGGGTCATCTTATAGGCCAGTGACTAAACAGTGAACTAAAACCATGAAATTCAGACAAATTGGGGTCTCAACTTATCTGAAGGTCACCTTATCCGCCAAAATATACAATAATTAGAAATACATATCAGTGAATTTAGTCTTTACACACATTCATGTTTGTAGTTTTGACCAGTATATTCTCTGGTCATTTGAGTTGCACAACATACAATTTTCTGCATGTGTATATTTTTAAAAAAAATTTATAGTTAGAGAACAAGAACTGAAGCAGTGAAGCATACAGTAAGATTGCACACTTCACAACCAAAATGACACCCATACTGCAGTAAGCCATAACAATGCTGGCAGTTTTTGTCTAATGTGGATATCTGATCATAAATATCTTACAAACAAACAAAATTTTTTATTATAGGAAATTGTTGCTGCCAGATGGTAAATGCTTTAGAAAAATTTAATGACAAACAACCACTATAGTATTCAATTAACTGTTTGAACAACTTTATTGTGTGCGTATGTGAGATGGTGAGTGGTTGAGGCATCTAGAATTCAATTCACAAATATAATAATAGTAGCATACTCACATCTTTTTAAAGACATCATTGATCATAGTTTTCCACACAGGACTTTTTTATCATTATGTGATTTTTATGAAAATATTTATAGTACCCTCTGCCAAGTTAAGGCAGATCTTTCTCTTCTCTTAGTCACATTTACTTACAGAACTTGGAATTCCCATTTGGGTCTGACCAAGGAGAACATTGCTGATCATTGATTAAAAAGGGAGATAGCTTTTAATTGTACTTGAAACTAAATTTTGACAAAAGAGGAAACAATTATTTCAAGAGTGAACGATATTTACCCTTTGATTGCATTCAAAGAACCTGTAATTAAAAGGAAGGCAGTGTGAGTAGCCAAGGCATGGAGAATGAAACCGGGGAGCAGAGTTCAAACTCTGGCGGAGACAGTTTGCACTCACTTCATGCTAATGCCCTTGGGAAAGGCATGTATCCATCTCCTACCCCCTGCTAATACATCATGGGCCAGAGTGGCAGGGTAAGGCCCATCACCCAAACCCCATGTCTCCTTACTTATTGAAGGGACATAGACCTCTCTTCCATAGGCCTGGTAAGCCAGATGTGGATTGTGGTAGCCAGCTCATATAAAATAAAGGAGAGTGAAAGCAGAAGGACAAAAGTAATGCAACCGCCGTCTCCACCTCCCCACAACACCTTGAGTATAAGTTAAAGTTTTTGTTTTTTTTTAATTATAAAAAGGAATATATTTTCTCCACCCTACCTTCTCACAGGTTTTTAATTTGAAAGCACAATTAAAATCAGGAAAGAAACCAAGGAAACTATTCAAATTATTTTGATCAATGTAAATCTCCTTTGTATTGGCTCTTCCACATCAGAAATTTTAATTTGTTATTTTGGCATGTAACTGATCTTGGGATTTGCAGGAAAGAAACTATTTCAAATTGTGTTAGACCACTTTGAATTCAGTCACAAGATAAGGGTGCTGTTTAACTAATGCATCAAAATAAATATAGATTTTTAAACATTTTTCAACAACAAGTCAATTTGTTAACTCTTTCAAATATTGCGAGACACCAAATGTCTAACCTTTTGCACTGAATTCATAACATGGTGGATCAATGAATTGCCCAGCTTTTGAAATTGAAGTCTCTTTGAAGCACAGAGGTTTGTTTATTGCTTAACTGATGTGCATGGGTCTTATCTTTATGGGGAACAGTTAACATTTACATAAACAACTTTGCTTAGTTGATTATACAACCCCTGGCAAAAATTATAGAATCAGCACACTTAGAGGATGTTCACCCAGCTTTTTTTTACTTCGCAGCAAATAAACAAATCACTGATATGACACAAAACAATTTTTGTTTAATAGCTCAACATTTTGGCTTCATGAAATATACCTCAAACAAATTAGATTCAAATATTTAAATTATTGGCATATTTTTTTTTTCCAAAGAGGAAAAAATTTATTTGCTATGAAGTAAAAAAGCTGGGTGAACATACTGATTCCATAATTTTGGTCAAGAATAGTATTATTGAGAAGATGGTAAAAGTTAACTTAAGTAATATTGCACATTTTCTTTTATCTCACTATCTAAAATAAGCAAATATTTTGATTTTTCTGTCATTCTTGATGAAATTCATTCAGATCAAGACTCAACTATTTGTAGTAGCAATGATGATAAAGAGGACATTTCTGTGAATTCATCAGTTGACAACCATTTTTCAAGCAGTAATGAATCGGAAAGCATAAGTACTACAACAAACAAGCCTAGCATAAAGGTGACATGAAGAAAAAATAGAAAAGCCATTTTTCTTCAACATTGTGACCAATCAAGGAATAGTATCTTCAAAATCCAACACTACATGGCTATTTCATTAGTAACAATATCACTGAGCATATTCTATTTCATATAAATTTACTCAACAAGAAAAGAGATTCTCATCCACAAGCGTGAAAGAATTCTGAACATTTATTCAAATCAATTTTTATAAGAATCAACAAATCTTTTTAGATCCTAAATGGAAGAATGAATTCATGACTCAAATGATGAGTGTAAATTGCTCTGGTTGGCTACTCTGCCATATCCATTTGAATGAAACAGCCAGACAAAAATATTCAAAACTAGCATTCCAAGGGAAATTATGAATCACTTCACTGCCACCCATATATGCTGTGTTGGGGGTGATCAATTAAAAAATTGGAAAAAGGGGTGATCAATGAATAAGTTACTTCTCTCGCCTTTTGTTGGGCTTTGATCACTAAAAAAGGTCTGAATTTTCAAAAAACAAGCAGGTCCAAACTAGTGACCAATTTAGCATAAATTTACATCACATATTGAACCCCCCCCTCCCTCTAAAAACCTATTTAGGGCAGGAATTTTCAATAAAAAAATTTAAAAAAAATTTAAAAAAAAAACATTTCCCCTACCTATTGAGGAGAGTGTGTGCAAAATTTCAAATTTCTACTATGCACAATTAGGGCTGGGTGAAGTTCAGATATATAGATACATGTTTGTTGTGTGGATGTAAGGGAATCCGACAGAATGGTAGATGTTTTAATAAACCAATGTTGTGGGTAGTGGTGATTAATTATAGTAACTTATATAATGCACAACTTTTCCTGGAAGTGAGACAGGAAAATCTAATGAAATAAGCATCCTGACAATAGCAACAGATGCATCAATGATAGTTCAATGGACAGAAACTTCAAAAAGAGAAACATTAGGTAATGCTGTACAAATCCTTCATACAAAACTGCCTCAATTCTCAAATTGTAATGAAGACAAATGTTGTGACAATTGAAACTGCCAAATTTCTTGAATATATCTGCTCCAAGATATAAACATTTGTAACGCACACAAGATGGACATAGAACCACTTTTTCCTGTACCACTGTCTTTTACAGATAAATTCTTTAAGATAAGAACAAATCGAAAATTAATTCATTGAGATATCTACAGATTAAATACATGGATTTTTAAAAAGTTTTAATTTGAATGTGAGATTTTCTGGGGAATTGATATTTATATGGATCATGCAGTCTAAAGTATTAATAGAATTTCCTTTTGTATTGACTAAGTTTCCTTTTGTGTGGCGAAAAAAAAAGAAAGATAATATTACAGTTAATGAACATTTCATAGTTTTTAAATCTTTTGTTTGCATTTGCAGATTAAGTGGAATATATTTTTCCATAAGGTTTTAATTTAAAAATTAGCTAAAATGAATATTCATGCCTCCATTAAAGTGACTTTCATTTATTGATCAGAAGTGGACCATCCCTCATCTGGTTGAAATGATTAATACTGAACAAAAATAGTTGAAAATCTTCAAAGTGGATTGAAACTCTACTTAAAAGAGATAATTAAAACTGTAATTATTAAAAGACAACCAGTGTCACCTAAGCACACGGATAATTCATCAAAAGCTCTGTTCAGTTATTAGAAATGTCATAAGATTTGTTATGTTCATGATGTATTGACCTAAATGAAAATCTGAGGTTGTATCAATCAAAACTTTAATCATGCATGCTATTGTCTTCTAGCTTAGAAATATAATCTCTGATCCCAGAGAGATAGAGCTCATTGATTGTAAGTCACCTTGAAGAATAAGCTTTCTTCTGGCAGCAAACATTTTAAGCATATAAAGAGTTAATAAGTACAGTGACAATTCATGTCATTTGACTAATTAAAATTAGAAACAGAAAATGATATTAAGCAAAAGCACAAGCAGAATTAACAGAACTAGCATCCCAAGGGAAATTATGAATCACCACCACCCATATATGCTGTGTTAGGGCTGATCAATTAAAAAGTTGGAAAAGGGGTGATCAATGAATAAGTTACTTCTCTCACCTTTTGTTGGGTTGTGATCACTAAAAAAGGTCCGAATTTTCAAAAAACAAGCGGACACAAACTACTAACCAATTTAACATAAACTTACATTGCACTCCCCACTAAAAAATTTTCAAAAAACAAAAAATATTTTCCCTACTCATTGAGGGGAGTGTGTGTGCAAAACGGTTAGGGCTGGCGAAGTCCGGATAGATAGATATAAATGCCAGAACACATGAATAACCTAATACCAGCAGTAATCTAGTGTTGTGGGTAGCATTGATTAATACAAACCAATAAAGTTTCACTTTTACTATCATTGTTGGAGGAATTCACAAATATGTTTCAGAAATGTTTTAATGAAAAAAAATTGTAAAGGAAGTAGTAAAAAATACAAAATAAATTTTGGTGTTTTCTGCCACTCCTTTTACATTTTTTTCAGTGGTAAAAAGAAATGGATGCAATCATGAGACATTAAATCTAAGAAAATTATGCCAGTCATAATTTTAAGTTGAGATTCATAAATTATTCCAGCATTTTTAGTTTTTCCAGGACACAACTAATGCATACACAGAGGAAACAAACTCAACAGAAATATATCTCAGCAGACAGTTGCAATCTAGATTATTCCTAATAACTGGCCTATAGGAGTGTAAATAAAGAAAATAAATTGACCTACCATTTTCATGGTACACATTTTATACAAATATTAGTATAGATAAAAGTTACAAAGAATATAAATGATTAAGGTATTTATAGATTGAAACCAGTCAAATTTACCAAATTTATACACAGCAAATCAAATAATGTTTAATTTTCACTAGAAACATCCAAAGGATAAACCATAAAATCAAACACTAAATAACACTTTGTAGAAGGATGATTATAATTTTGAAAATTGGTCAACCCCCTATTATGAAGAAATCATTTTAATAAAACTTATAAAATCTGTAATATCCCTTTCATATAAATATCAAGATACAAGAATTATAAATGCTTTGTCTGGTGACATGATTCCAAATTTTTCCAGGCAGTGAGTGAAATACAAAACATAAAATTGAACTTACAGCTGAAAACAGAGCCCAACATTCAACAATCTGCAACTTTTTGCTCAGCAGACAGGAAAAAGAATTGTTTCTTCATCGAATTGTTACTGGGGACAAGAAATGGGTTCTGTATTTTAACAGAAAGCAGATGAACCAATGGCTCTCCATACACCAGTTCTTATGCCAAAATCAGCTCTACACCCGGAAAAAAAAGTCTTGTTGTGTATTTGGTGGAATAATACAGGCATAGTCCACTTTGAGATATTGGAACAAGGTCAGACTAGCTGATATCTACTGTCAACAATTGGAACATATGAAGCAAGCTTTAACTGAAAAACATTCAATGTTGATCACTAGAAAAGGTGTCGTTCTGCAGCATGATAACACCAAACCGCATTTAGCAAGAAAGACTCAGCAGAAGATCAGAGATTTAGGCTGGGAAGTTTTGCCACATCCACCCTACTCACCTGACGTTGCACCATCAGACTATCATTTGTTCAGATCTCTGGAACACTTTTTAAGTGGTAAAACTCTCTGAAATATTCATGAGGTCAAACATGGGCTATCAGACTTCTTCACATCAAAGCCAGCTTCGTTTTACAAAGAGGGGATTGAAACATTGGTTTGAAGACGGACAACCAAGTTAAATAACAATGGCGATTATCTAATTGATTAGACAATAAATGTTTTCTAATAAAAAGAGGATTGTCTTTTTCTAAAATAAAAACGACATTACTTTCTGGTACACCCAAAATAATTTCACAACAAGGAAAGAAGGAACATGGAGGATAAATATATAAAAAGTCTTCTGCAGATAAGTGATATGCTAATGTGAAGTCTTAATTGCTGATAATACAGATCATACTTCCTGTAAAGCTCGGCTTATAAATGCATTAATTAATCAACATCATATTAAGAGCCAACACATACATATATGCCCCAACACAGGAAGAGGTAAAGATATGGATGCAAAGTATTAGAAAACCATCATAATGCACCAAGTCACTAAGGACATGATTCAATTAGATGCATTTTTCATTAGTCAATGCCAATGGCATATTTCCAGTCATTTGAAATGGATTATTTAAACTTGTTCTCTGCACTTTTATAAGGTCAGCTTTATGAAGGGACACTGCCAAAAGTCAGAGGTGCCTTTGGGGCCACCAAGTGCATTTGGTCCAAAAATAGTTCTATTTATACTTCTTAGCAGTATTAAGAAAATTTGCATTCATCTGATTAGCGAGCTAACCTGAACGTTTAGTGGCAGAGCATTGAACTAGGTAGCAAAAGGTTTCAGATTCTAATCCCAGTGCCAAGTAGTTGAGGTTTATCATCATAATTCATCTTGTGAAAAAAATTAACTTCAAAACTTAACTAGGGATAACTCAATACATATCAGGATTAACAATTCTTCGGTATAGAGCAGTGGTTCCCAACAAGTCGGGTGGTTGGATACTCCAAGGGGTAATAAGGCTATTAGATAAAAATAAAAGTCCAGTCTAGAGATAGGGTTTTTGCACTTGCATCTATCATGTCGAAGGCTCGAAATAAGTTGAGAATGATTTATAATGTTCTCTCTCACTAATAGACCCACAAATCGAAGAACTAGTAGCAAAAAAAACAAGAACAGAGATCAGATTGATGTGTATATCAGTTACAATAGGAGAATTCTTATTTTCTTTGTAATAAATTGGAATTTCAAATTATGTGTTCTAATTATTCTCGCTTGCTTTCTTTGAGTAACAAATACACAGCAGCAACTGTACAATTATAAAATTAAACTAATTCTTAGTATGAAGCTGTCTAATTATACATAAAATAAAGTTATTATTCAAAATTATTCTTTGTTGCAACTTAATAAATAGAAGGGGAGGAATACTAGTAATCTTATTAACAAAAGTGGGTAATGACTCAAAAAGGTTGGGAACCACTGGTATAGAGTAAGAAACAGATGTAATGAAATCTGATATTCAAACTGATGCTACAAAGCCAAAATTATCAGAATCTATCTAGTAGAAAGATAAGTTAAAAAGTAGAGCCAAATTGCCCTACAGTTGTTGATCAGTTTGATCCAGAGAAACCTGTTCCATAACCATGGATTTTTGTTGCTAACAAAAACATAAGTTACATACCATCTCTGACAATAATTATACTATTATTCTGCTGATCTGTACATAAGTGTCTGATTATTATTCATTTCTTCTATGGTATCTTCTCACATCAATAAAACTTGTTGATTTATTTGTTTTAACATGTTATTGAGTTTTAGTACGTCCTTTTGATGTTTTACTGCTTATAAAGTGAGTAAAGGCGGCTACAAATCAATTGCTGTCCACAGGAACTAAAGCATAGTATCTTGAAGCAATACAATTTAAATTCTCTTCATATCTCTCATCAATGTAATAAACAAGGGTAAAAATGGAAGAGCATGCTTATGCTTGAAAGGGATCAAAAGGCACTCAACCTTCACTATAACTGTCATTCATTCAGTACTCCTCCCTGACAAGTCTGAAGTCAAAAATTAAGTCATAGCAGACCACAGGAATATAGAAAAGTATATTAGTTTTATTTGCCTTTGCATGTTATTATAGTTAATAATAGGTAATAAACTACTTTAACAAAACTATATACTCAAATTGCAGAAATATATATGCAAGAGTAATGATATATTAGTTGTCAACATCTGTGGAATTTAGCTAGTTCAGTGATGGCAAACCTGTGACACACCACGTGTTATTAGGGGACACGCTATGGACATTGAAAAAAAATAATATATAACTTGAAATTTCAAAATATATTTTGAAATTTCAAGTTATATTTTATTAAACTCCTAGTTTTATGAATATTGAGAAAAATAGGCCGCTTATCTGTAAGCATTTACCTAAAACTAAAATACATGTACACATGTAAGTGACACTCCAATAACAGGATTATTCAAAACATGTAAATTTCGACAAACCATGTTAAAAAGGTTCACCATCACTGAGCTAGTAAATAATAAACACAAATAAGATACAAACAGGTTAAATTAGATTTAGTCAAATTAGATTTAATTGCCATAGCCAATACTTTAAGGATTAATAAATCATTCAGTTTCATTTGTGCTCCAAAATGGTCCCCAAGTACAATAGGTTGATTTGGGAGGTCAAGATAGAACCAATCATACCAGTGTAACCTCACTTTAAACCCTGAGAAAATGCATTAATTACAGTAAGTAAGGTAAAGCGTCTGTTGGAGTATGAATGGACAGTGACAAAAGTCCCAGTTTCCTTTGCAAGTTTCAAGTCTGGTTGAGACCAGGACTTTAATCTTACAAATTTGTATGACCACCCCCTTGGCAGGATGCAAGTCCACTGAAGGGATACCTCTACCCTAATCACACAGTACTCAATTAGCTGCCTAGTGCACAGGGAAATTTGTCCTAATGTAGAGTTTTCCACACTCTTTGCTCATACCGGAAATCAAACCCGGAACCTTTTGTGTGTGAGGCAGACATGCTAACCATTACACTATCCGAGCAGACTACAATCCAAAAAGTATATGAAAATTTCAAAACTTTTTACCATATAATTTTGAAATTTATACTATATAACTTGTGTGATATATTTAATTCTGAGTCGGCTACAGGCCATTCTGATAAACAGAAGACTTGCTACCCATTACACTATCCAAGCGGACTATCAATTACAATAGTCTTCATTTATTGGCCACTGATATTGCTACTGATTTAGACTTGGCATTCAGTTAACACCTTATACTTGAGTATCTAACTTAATAGTATTTCAATTCTATAGCAACCAAAGAAAATTCTGGCATCCATACATAAGCAAAATGTCACAGTAATCCTTGAAGCTAGATGTTAACTGCTAATTGCATATTAAGTGAAGATATTGAATAAGAAGCAAACCATTTTTCAACCTTGTGCAAAAGCTCCAAGGAGCAACCAAATAATTGCCAAAATAAACTAAAAAAAAAGATTGAATTAAAATGCAATCAATCATTGTCTGAAACTAAGACAAAGACTTAACATAAAAAACAAATCAAAGATGTAATCATCCAAATTAAATAGAAAAAAAGAAAAAGATTGGCTACTTTTCCAGAGCTACTGAATAGAATCAGCAATAGTTTTGAGGACAAAAATAAAATTATAATATCTTTAACAGAGGGTTTCTACAAGTAATAAAAGCTGGAAAGGCACAGTATCTAAAAAATCAGTGATTAATATGAAAGCAAAAATACTTTGCCTGTTGTAACCATAATGAATCTCATTAACAGATCACACCTGTACAGGAAGACATACCAGCTTGAACTCAGAACTGGATTTTTATCAGGTGTGATAGACATCTGACAGCCATTCAAGTCATGAATAACTTTGTCGGATAGCTAATGCTAGGAATACTAACAATACAACCCTGCATATAAGTATAAAATATGGATTTGCCTGTGTTGCATGTGATTCTGTGGATGGGTTGGTCTAACAAGTATATTCACCACCACTTCTTTCCTTCCAGGGACTCAGAATGAAACAACCAATATTCTGGCTTGCTTTAGTCTGTGTTACTGTTACTAATGAAATCAATTATTTGGTTACTGTAATCTGTGTTACAGGAAAGTGAACTCAAGACAACTTAAGTCTCAATTTGAGGATTCTACAATACAACATTAGTGATGAGGAATCCAAAATATAACAAATATAAAAATGCATATTTTACAAGTTTTATTTATAAAAAATGCAAAAGTTGCTTTCATATTTTATTTTTGGGATGAGCTATGTATGAAATCAAATGTGTAAAGATGATGTTTGACTTGAAAATTTAGAGATGCTGACCATTATATGTAAAGAAAACTTTGGATGCCAATTTTACAAGGTGATTAGTCTCTGTGAAAAAAGTAATTCTAAAGTCTCTAGAGGTGCTAAGCCTTAGAACAGTTTATGTTGCTCAGAAGTTCAAATTTTGATGAAAGAAGATTTAGTGGGAAAAGAATTGTATGAAAAACGTTGACGAATCTATTTTCTATAGTTTTGAGATGGGTCATTAACATTCAAATAGTTCTTTGGACAATTGAACTCCTTGTTGGGTGTTGTTAACAATGTTTTGGCCGATCCTGATTATTAACAGAGAACGCTGTTGGAAACAGAGAAAAATCAAAGAGGCAGAACATATCAACATGTTGACTGAATGCATTAGCCAGACAAGTGTGGAGTTCAACCCGATGTGGCTTCCGCTACTCAACAAACCCAAACCCGACAAGGCAAGGATAAGAAATACCCGAATCCTACGTTATAATTGTTACCTCCTTTGAAATTAAAAACTTCTGTTTACCCCATCACATTCGATATTACACTTGAGAGAGGCTGAATATGGATCAGCCAAAACGTTGTGTTAACAACACAAACAACAAGAAGGAGTTCAATCATCCAAAGAACTATATGAATGTTGAAGAATCTGTTCAATAACAAAATAAAAGTCATAACAGAAATGAATAGCCATAGGATGATCCGACATTCAGAAATGTCAAACACAATAATATAAACATAAAGAAAAAAGTCTTTAAGTATGCTTAATTTTAATTAATATTTCTCATTTTTCTCTAGGCATTCCTGGCTGTATTTTGCCTGTTCTTCCACAACTGACATTAAAGCAATGTCCAGCTAACTTTTCTTAAAGGCTAACCCTGTATGTGTGTGCATTGCTGCCAAGTTTGCTTTCTGACAGTCTAGCTAGTGTTTTTTGTCTGCAGAGTGTCAGACATAATTACTCATCCAAACATGAAATTGAAACTTGTTGAAACTTGTTAATGTGAGGAGCGGCTGCAGATCAGCATGTGACAAATGGACACACTGAATCCAGCCAGGTGAGAAAGGTCATAGTAGAAAATCTGTGGAGCCAAATGGAGACAATTTCCTAGATGCCAATGGTTAGTGTGATAAAAATAATCCCCAAGTTCAGTTAATGAGGTCATGTCCTTATTATGGAGCAAGATCTTGTAAGTTCACAAAATATACATTAAGAACAAGCTTCTAAACATCAAGATAACTGGTCAGGTTAGTCACTCAATAGAAACCATCACATGACCAATGTCTTTTGGCAGTATGCCGTGTTGAGGGTGATCAATTAAAGAAATTGGAAAAAAGGGGGATTTACTTCTCTCGCCTTTTGTTGGGCAGTGATCACTAAAAAAATCTGAATTTTCAAAAAAACAAGTGTGAATGCTGCCAGACACAAACTAAGGGATTAATTTAGCATAAAGTTACATTGCAAATTGAACACCCCACTAAAAACCTATTAAACAGACATAAGTAAATGTTTAAGTTTTCAGCCTTCTAGTTCCATTGGTGCGGCCAGTACCTGTGATACATACATAGCCAGCCAGACCAACTTGAAAACTGGAGAAACCTATGTTGACAAAACTGATAAGTGATGATAATCAATATTTTTTTTATTAATCTATTAAATTCTTAGGGCACCACTAGTGACTTACAATATTAGCCCACTCTGATACTTTTAATCTATTTTTGGTTGTTTTAACTACATCCTGTCATTAGCAACATTATAATAGTTGTTTGTTGATGAGTAGGTTTAGCTGCTCCTTTCGTTTTGAAAGCCACGTAATGTATATATTTTATCGATATATAGTATCGCCCATTAATAAGTATATCCCCACCACTTTTTTCTTTTTTCTATAAAATAGTGGTAGGGGTGTACTTATTTATGGGCGATACTGTAATACCATGAAATTTGAAGGAAGTGCAGGTGGCCTAATGGTTAGCAGTGCAGAAAATAGAATCAGTGAACAGAGTTCAAAATACTATGTAAATCCGCAAGGGAAGAGAGTCTTAATCAATGACTCTTCTAAAAGTTATAGACAATAAATTCACATACAAATAAAAGTCAAAGATAACTAGAATTAACATGGAAAAAAGATTATTTTGTCATTTTGAATGTCACCACAAGTATTTGAATCTAGTCAGCAGTGATTGACTTGTACAACTAATGTAAGTGCCAAGTGGTGACAACAAAAATAAGGTTTGTGATGATTTGGCCTTTTTGTCATTGGAAATAATCTTTTCCATCTTGAATGTTTTATCATCATTTCATGGCTGAGAAAATATATGTGCTAATAATCAGTGGCCTGAATCCCTTAACCAAACAATTTCATCTTGCAAGATCAGGTGTTTAATTTACTTTTGATAAAATACACCTATGATGAAGATATATTCCTAGAATGATTTTATCCAATCAATAGTTATAATACTTTTAAACTAAGAAATATGTTTATAGAATAAAATATATTAAATTCATGACATACAAATGTCAAATAAGAGTTGTGTTTTTATGATCTCATTTAATCTCCTACCAATTAATAGGCTATGGACTATGTCCATAGTGCCCTGTCCTAAAATTCAGAAACTACTCGATTAATCTTGACCAAAATTGGCAGGGATGCCGAATATCATGCAGGGATCTGAAATATAAATGCGGGGGCTGATCCATACAATTATTTCCCCTGCATCGTAGCTATTTGTCCTAAAATAGCTCAGAAACCTGGCTTCCTTTTTGGGTTGATCCATACAGTTATCTCTCATGCATCATAGATAATTGTCCTAGAATTCATAACCTAGAAACTACTCAGTCAATCTTGACCAAAATTGGCAGGGATACCGAATATCATGCAGTAATCTAGCATTGTAGCTATTGGTATTGAAATTCATAATTCGGAAAACTACTCAACCGACCTGAACCAAACTTGGCTGGGATACTGAGTAGGCCGATCCATGCACAGTTAATTCCAATGCTATTAGTACACATCACCAAATATCCCCAAAGATTTTTGACGAATTTCAATGAAATTTTGTGAAAGGATGGGCCATGGGCTAAGAAGGAAGCGATTCAATCTTTAGGGCCGATCTATGTACAGTTGGTTTGTGCATTGTAGCCAGAGGTATTGAATTAAACTTTCCCTAAAAAAATGTTTGATCTCCTTTTGGCATTCCAAAATCCATTCACATAAAGCATATTTGTTTTACATAAGTATTTACACAAAGAGAAGACAGTAATGGAGCAAACTATGTTGAACATTTGAATATGAATCCCACATTTTTACATTAACATTCTGTAGAGAAACAGACCAACCACTTTATTCATAAAGTTATGGAAGATTTACTCAGTATCTAAACAGTCTACTATATATTCTACTCAAAACTATAGTGTAGAACATAGTTATACCAAAACCATTTTTTTAATGCAGTAAATAGGTTAATATGGTAAATAGTGTATTTGTTCACATGTGTCTGAAATAGCAAGCATCTTGTAATTCTCATTTCCTCAACAATTTCCTAAGAAATGGTAAGAATTTAGCTGACAACTAAAATTAAATATATACCATGACAACTTGTTGCTCAACTCTTGAGAACTGATGTTTCAAATATACTTTGGGAATACTGATTTTAGCTTTAAAATAGATGTAAAAGGATTTCTCTGGAATCATTGTCCTTCATTTCTTTTTAAATGCTGTAAGTTTACAGAATTCAATGCACCCAGGAGACCCATTTCAGTCTCAGAATCTATAGACATATATAAGTTCATTTATGTCAAATTCAACCAAGTACATAGCATACAACATGTTCTGAAATAAATGTATGATTGCTGTTATTGGAGCAATACATGTTCCATTACATAATGAAGGCTTTTTAATGTTCAGTTTGTACTTGAAAAAGTGATTCAAAAATTGAAAATTTAATAAACAAATTTTTAAATCAGAGAATGTCATATTCCTAAGATACATATTTGTGGTAAATTCACAAAAGAATGTAACTAAAATTATGGCTGTGGCTCATAATAAATACTTACATAGATAAATATACATATATACAAAGACCCAATAATCAAAGAATTTTTAAAAACAGTGACTGTTTGCAACATACCAACCATAACAGTATATACAAATTGTGTGAGTGTGAGAGAGACAAAAATATGAGTTGCATAAGAAAAGAAAACATAAGAACAAACTCTAGTTAGCATTAATATTTTCTTTAAAGTTGTTGTCCCAAATCACTTTTTTTTAAGTTCAGTCAAATATTAGCAGATAATACATACTTTCATACATCAAGGCATTTTTAAAATGAGGTATATTTTCAAATGATTGTGTTCTTTGCAGAGTAATAGAAATTGCATATAAAAGCATTTGTTGTATTGATATTTATTTTGCTTTTGAAAGATACTGGTAAAAAATTCCACAGACAACACACAACTTTACTGTGTGTTTTATTCATTTATATTTCTCCCCATGCAAAATTGGGATGGGGGATCAACAGGTTACCCTAGATCACATGCCATCCCACAATACAACATAGGGCAGAGATGGAAAACTGGTTACGTCCCAGAGAACTAGAACTAATAAATGTGGTGGCTGAGGTAGTTGCATACTTCCTACCAGAACCAGTGATTGGTGTTCAAGCCCAGGTAAATGCTAGGATTTCAAATGGTGATTTTCAAGGCAGGCAGGACTTCACTGTTTGGAAGATTGGCACAGCACAATCTTCCTATCTCCATTTCTTTCATAACAGTACTTAGCTAGGTTTAATAAATATCTAGAACTAATAGAAAGAATAGTTACTTTGTCATTGTATCAAATGATTATATGCATACACATTCACTTATGTTTTATGAAAATTCAGACTTTTTAGTGACCAAACAAAAGGCGAGAGAAGTAACTTATTTAATGATCAGCCCTTTTTCTAATTTTCTTAATTGATCACCCCCAACATGGCATGCTGCCTAAAGACGTTGGTCACGGTTTCTATTGAGTGACTAACCAGACCTGTCTTGTATAATGGTTAACTAGTAGAAATAATATTAAATAAAAGTTCAGATTTATTTGATGAAAAATCTTAGAACATCAAATTTAAGGATATGTTAACATAAGTTTGGAGTGATTGTAAGACTATTAGAAACTGTCAACCAAAACTGTCAACATAGGTTTGTTCAGTTTTCAAATGAGACTTGCTGGCTATCCATGTATGTGACGTATGTACAGCAGCACCAATTGAGCTAGAGGGCTGAAAATCTAAACATTTAATTTCTATTATGTCTACAAAAAAACATCCCACTAAAAATAGGTTTTTAGTGGGGGATTCAATTTACAATGTAAATTTATGCTAAATTGGTCCCTTATATTGTGTCCGGCAATGTTCAGACTTGTTTTTTGAAAGTTTGGACCTTTTTTTAGTGATCACCAAATGGCAAGAGAAGTGATTTTTTCATTGACCATGCCCTTTTTAATTTTTTTTTTTTTTTTTAAAAATCGATCACCCCCAACATGGCATGCTGCCAAAAGACATTGGTCATGTGATGGTATCTATTGAGTGACTAATCAGACTTCTTTTTAAAAAAAAAATGTTTTCCCAAGTATTTCTTGGCCTCTGTTCTTAGCATTGGAGACTAGGATGAAGTCCAAACTATGCTTGAGTTCTACCATGACTTTGGCTTGATAGTTTACTATGGTGGAGGCTCAAGTACTGTGGACAACATTCTCTGGAAACTGGTCACCCAAGCCCCCAGTGGTTGGTAGTTTTTTTTTAATTAATCACCCCCAACATGGCATGCTGCCAAAAGACATTGGTCACATGAGTGACTAACCAGACCAGTTTCCTAATAATGGTACAGGTTAATGTAGTTTAAGTCACAAAACCCTCTTGGATGATTTTGCTTTGAAGCAGAAATTGTTACTATTTGTTTTCTGATTTGTTCAGTTCAAAGCTAGTGACAAGTAAGGATAAGGATCACTTGATGAACTATGACGAAACAAAATGACTCATTCAAATCAACAAGTAAAATTTCATTTCCTTTTAATACCAAAAAACCTTTCAAAAATAAAATGCTTGAAATTAAAAGAAAATCTTTAAATCATCAATTTTAAACAAATATTACAACTTGACTAAATGAAAACAACCACAGTCAATACAACTTATTTAGCCTGTCCTTTTGATGCCAATAAACTATTCTTCACACACGTTAAAAAAAGTAAACAGTGCAACTACCTGGCACAGGTCTGGTAGTTATAATTGTGTGAATATGTGGACTGAAGCATAATGGGTCACATACATTCATTTAAAAGATACTAGTTGGCTTTGTCGTGTCATATATATTTCACTTTAAAACATTCCCAAGCTCCATTGAGTATTTATGCCAAATTTGGTTGAGTGAATCAGACTTAGTATTATTTGACTTAGTATTAGTATTATATAGAAATAGATGGAAATCAAATTATTATTATCGAGGTGAGAGTGAATGCTGAACCCACAATTTTGTTTGCCAATTGGGAAACCATATGTGAATTTTGCACACAGAGCCTATTTGGGAGCTACTGGAACCATTTTAGGCACCCAGTAAAGTCAAAAGTTCAAAAAAGAAGCGGAATTCAACCAATATCAACATTGAAATATCAAATTTACACAAGCTAACAAGCATATTGGGTTTTTAATTAATGTTTAATTGTTTGACACTAGATAGGTCTGTTTTGGTTTTATTTTCAGAATGATTTCACATGAAATATATATTTATTTATAAATAAATAAAATAAAACTGGCAATAGAAACTCTTCTAACATGATTTTAGCATTAAAAAAATGAATTTTTGAACACTGACCGAGGTCAAACCTGGATTGAACGCACATAAAATAAAATATTAGTATTATATTTTCTCCGTCAGGTTTGACCTCGGTCCAATGATTCCATTTTCAGGGCTTCTAACCACTACCAGATAAAAGCTTACAACTTATGGCAACACCTGTTTATATGGTGTTGCATAAAAAGATGTCCCTTTCTGCAGTTTGGCCAGACATAGTAATTTGAACCCTAAAGGGACCACAGAGGTCAGCATCACCTATGTTAATCCCTGTCTCCAGTTACCCTTACAGACAAATTTTTAGACTCCAGGGTGCAGTCGTTTCGGAGTCTATAAGACATATACAGGCAGGCAAACATTGATATATTTATATATAAACACCCAATCCGCCTACACAAGAACAGAGAACACTTAAAAAAAATAACCGTTACCCTAAAACAATTAGAAAAAAATCTCCCATAAAAACAACACTGAGCTAGTTGTATATAAATTTGTTTATGTATATAATATGATGAAAACAGAAAAAAACCAGTTG
Source organism: Architeuthis dux (assembly GCA_006491835.1). Lineage (NCBI taxonomy): Eukaryota > Metazoa > Mollusca > Cephalopoda > Oegopsida > Architeuthidae > Architeuthis > Architeuthis dux. The sequence goes on along the minus strand of VCCN01000428.1, from coordinate 1,614,508 downwards.
TCCGATGATCACAATTGTGTGAAACTGATCAGTAACAATGCAAAAGCATATATCTCTTGGGAGAGGGGGCGTATATTTCGGGGGGGGGGGCGAAAGGATATATTCGGAATATATATTAGTGGCAACCCTGTTATAGGCATTCCACCTGTGGAGGTGGTGCACTTGCCGTCTTTTGTAGTGTAAATGGTGCACTTGACCGTTGACGGCAGAGACGCATGACGTGATCCGGGGGCGACACAATGGAGCAAGCATTATTAATGATAATAAAACTGTCTTTTTAAATGAGAATATTAAGGTGGGGTTACATAAAACAATTGTACTGCACCATTATCCTTTATTGACTATATAAGGTTCCAACTTTCAAACCATCTCGCCCTCAGGAAGGGGGGGGGGGCACTTAAGAAAGACGTAGGCGTGGAACTCCTTTGTTGTTTGTGTTAACATGACGTTTCGGCCTTCTTCAAGTGTAATATCCGAATGTTATGGGGTAAACAGAAGTTTTCTTTTATTCCAATGGAGGCAACGCCTATAACGTAGAATTTTAAGGCCGAAGAATGGATCGGCCGAAACGTCGCTAACAACACAAACAAGAAAAGGGAGTTCAATCGTCCGAAGAACTATTTGAATGTTAATAACCCTTCTCCAAACTATAGAAAATAAGTTTACAATATCTTTTAACGTAAAGAAAAGGGGAATGCTGACAAATTCATTCATGATGCCATGATGGTAAATTACTTATTTTTAGAAAAATCCTGCATAAAATGCAAAGAGTTTTAATTAAAATACTTTCAATGAAAACGGTTTCCTTTCGAAAGAAAAAGGTTGGGAAACAACAAACAACAAAAATAAACTCAATTTTTAAAAGTAAAAAGAAAACAGGTATCCGCATTTTTCTTAGAATTTTAAATGTTTACGTAAAAAAAAGTTACTACGGCGATGTACGTGTAGTACATCGCCGTAGTAACTTTTTTTTTGTTTCAGCAAGTTCTGTCAAAATATTAACCTATTTTTACCTAGAAAAAGATAACTATGTATATTTTTTAGTAAATAAATAATTTGTGTATGACATTTTATTTTAAAATACAAAAAAAGAAAAGAAAAAAGGTCTTCACATTGAGGAAAGTTCATACAAACTTTAACTTAAATACAACAAATTAGTTAAAGCAACTTAATTTCTAGGTGTCAAGCTGTGTTTAACGGGTTCATCACACACAACTCACAAAAACAATATTTATTTCTATTTCATTTAAAATTAACAGATGAATAACATGATTACTTTATAATTTCAAAAGTTAAAAACAAAAGTGGATTTGCAAACAAACAAAAGTACTGTTGTGGTGAAATAATTATATTTTGCTTAAAAAATAAAAACACAAAATGTATGGACTCAATAACCTGTTGGTTGAACCTTTCGCTTTTAAAATTACATTTGATTGTACAAAACTTTAAGGTTCTGGTATATTTTTTACTTAAACCTATTTTTACAAGATAGGAACCCTATGTTCAGTAGTAAAAAAAAGTACTGATCAACTACTTAATTAAGTTTTAATTTTTTTCTAAGTTCGCATATGTTGTGTTTAGCATAAATTATTAACTTTTTGTAGTCTTTTTTTAAAGATCACGCTTTATTTACTGGTGTGAAATAAATGTTTATTTTTGCAGTCTGTAGCGATAAACATCCTTAAAAAGAAAAACGTTCCTCGGGACTTGAGAAAAATATAAGTAAAGAAAAAAGGAACAGAAAAATATAAATTTGAAACTTTTTTTTAACTTGAAAACTTCATTTTTCCGTTTTTTTTTTTAATTGTTATTAGATGAAGTATTATGTCATTATTTTAAAATTAGTTATGACTATTTATTGCGATAAAAAGCAACTAATAAAATTAAGATGAAGGTAAAACAAGTAGTCATAAAAATTTAAAAAATAATAATTGAAAACTTCAGTTTTAAACTTTTCATTCAAACATTTTTTTTTTTCAATTAGTTTTTTTTTCTTTTCTTTTTTTACTCACCTAAAAACGTGTTGGTCTTTTTCTCAATCCGTGTTGTTAAGACTCCTTGTTGTCATGAACCAAGAAGTCATCCAACTGTACTTTCCGAATTATTGTCTATTATTTAACAGAAACCCTCTTGTTGGTACTTCTCAGATGTTGTAGTTATTATTATTATTATTGCAGTGTAGTTGTTATTCGTTTTCTTAACATTATTCAAATAACATGATCGGACTGACTGGAAGAAAACTAAGACTTATCGGATCATCGGGGTTGTTATTTTTGTTGATACAAAAATAGAAAATCTAAAAACTAAAAAAAAAAAAAGGGAAAGAAAACCACTTTTTAATTTTCTTGTTTTAACAAACTGAAAAAAGTAATTAGTAATTTAAATTCAGAATCTGAATCAAAATAATACAGAACTTTTAATTTCAGTTAAGTTAAATACGCTTTTTTTTTGGGGGGGGGGGTCTTTTGTGGCTGACAACATCTAAAAATAGACAATTGTTTCCGCTATTTTTCCGATTAATTTTTTTTTTTTGATTTGTTAAATTTGTAGTTTCAATTTTAAACGTCCGCTTAAATCCCGAAAGGATCGAATTAACAATAAACAAACATTTGAACTGATCTCTCTTTCAAGTAGAGAGAGAGGGAGAGAGATGCGATTGTTCTTTCTTTTTTTTTTTTTGACTTGTCAAAATTCGCGTGTTAAATGGGGAAATCCTCTCTTCTTTTTAAACAACACCAATAAAAGAATATGTCATCCACTCAACATTATTCACTGACCCAGACTGTCACGGATTCTTTTCTTATTGTGTAATTTTATATAATGTTTTCATTGAAGATCCTCTAGCCACAATTTATATCAGGATGAAAAACAAACAAAGCACTTTCAAAAGAAAAGAAAAAGATAGCTCACTATTGTATTTGGATTTTTTTCTTCTTTTTAAACAGAGTTCACACTTCACACCTCAACAGGTATCACACTCAGGTGTGTTAAAAAAGCACTGTAACACGGAGTAACAGGTGTTTTCTCTAATCTCTATGGACTTGTAGACAGTTTTTATGATTTGGATTATTAATTTTCCATCAATGTTTTGTTTGTAGTTTAAATGTCAGAGCTAAACTTCCTTGTTTTCCAATAAAACGCAGGTTGATAAGTTTAAGATGGCAATAATTTAATAACGTTTTACTTTAAAAAAAAGAAGAAAAAAAGAACTATTTAAACGAAAATGATTTGAGATAATTCTTAATTTTGCTTTGAATGTGCTCGATTGGTTCTGATTCTTTTCTTACTCCTTTAAGGTCTTTTTTTCCTTTAAAAGTCACCATTTACAAGTGTTTTTTGTTTGTTCAAGTCCATTGTAATTTGATTGAATGAAGGAAGCTAGCTAAAAAAAAAAAAAAGGTTTCAAGTTCACATCCGTTAAAAATAAAATAAAGTATATCACATTAAAGTACTTATTGGTCTATTTGGAAATTAAAAAATTTCTAAAAACATAATTCACATTTTTTTTCAGTAAGAAAAGTTTGTGTGCAATTTTCTTTTCACCCAACCCAAGTGTCTCTGTCGTCAGGAGATTGGTCAACAGATGTGTTATGTATTTTTTGTTCTGTTTATGACAATGTCAATGGCTGGTGACAGTTTTGATAGCCGCAAAGGCGATAAATAATAAATACAGGAGGCAGTGATCAAATTAATACCAATAACAAAAAACGATCGGTGGTCGGAGGCTTAGAGTGCCACCACCGTCCGTTGTCATGGTACGCAACGCACACACTCTCTCCAGCAGCGTTGCCAACTATTTAGACATTTTTATATCCAAAATTGAAGGGGAAAAAATCCCAAAATATCTAGCTGTTACAGAAAATTATCTAAACCAATATCCAAAATTGAGGCAAAACATATTTAAAAATATCTAGATATCAACTATCTAAAAAAATATCAAGATTTAGTCAAAATAATTAAAAAATATCTGAACCTCATTAAAAAAATATCAAAACTGATATCCAATATCTAAAAACAATGGGATTTGGCAAAATTTTGATATTTTTTATAAAAAATCTTAAAATATCGAGATTTTGGATAAAATATCTAAAAATATCGAGTATTTGAAAATAAATCTAAAAATATTGCGATTTTGCAAAAAAAATCTAAAAATATCTGAGCCTCATCAAAAAAATATCTAAACTGATATCCGATATCTAAAAACAATTTCTTATATCTAAATGCAACAAAAGATATCTAAATTTAGATATAAAATATCTAAGTTGGCAACGCTGCTCCAGCTGCTTTGTTGCTAACCTGATCTCGGCTTCATCTCGCGAGAATTTACCAACGTACTTTACCTATGGAGGGACAATGGGGTCATTATTTCCATATTTTCCTTAACTGAACATAGATTTTATCCATTTCATTGAGCTCTTTCATTATCTGTTTGGCTCGGTATCATCATTTGCCTCAACCTCCAACCCGAAAAATTGATTCTATGCTGATGTCAGTACGAAGGGCACTGAAAACAAATTTGCCAAAACTTAATCTAAAATTTATTTGAACTAATCCAGTCTAGTGAGTCCACCCATTTTTGTGCATTTATAAGTAAGTGCTTTCATTAGTCAATAATTACTAATTAAAACTATATATCACATAGATACAACAAGCTGAGGGTTAGTTCAAAGATTCTTTTTTTTTTAACACTATTAATATCTAAAGAAAGATTAAAGATCTAAACTTTAGGATATGCCTATAAAAATTCATTTTCATTGCTCAAAATGCCCTGATAAGAAAATGCTGACTTCATCTATCTGCAGTAAAACCAGAGGACACAGCCATAAACTACAAATTCAGACCTCCACTGGTGTTAGAAGAAATTTCTTCTCGGCAAGAGTGGCAAACGCATGGAACAGCCTAAGTGAAAAGACAGTCACATCCAAGAATATCAATATTTAAAAAAATAATCTTTATTCTGATATCAGACATATCAAATTTAACTACCATTTTTCTTATTAGTTTAAATCCATCCCAACTAAACTGAAGCTGGCTTAATGATGCAATTAACTGCTGTCAAAAAAAGCCTATTTCAAGTATAAAAATCTGGTTCAAATCTTTTCAATAATTTATGATGGTAGAAAGTTGTAAATTTTTAAAGTTGCATTGTCTGATAAAGATCAGATACTATTAGCCTGAAAATTCTGTTTTAAGTGATGTTTACAATTTTTTTTAAAAGCCAGAAGGCCAAGTAAGTGTATTAATTTGAAGAAACTTCTTGGATCACTTAAATATCCTATGATTTCTTCCAATGAATCATATTGAGTGTCTTCCATTCTCAATCTCTCTACCTCCTCATTTTGCAAATCTGAGTGCCAAAGTTTTATTTTGACACAGGAAATTTTTGAGTTATTCTGAAAAAAAGCACAAAAGATACTAGTTCAAATAATTCATCAAATAAAACTGTCAATGCTTGATAAATTTTCTCCTGAAAGATTTTGTATCAAAGATGTGCACATTTCAAATTTTATGAAAATTAACAAAATTCTTTTTTAATTATCAAAAGATTCTCAGTTATTCAAAGAGTTTTTCGGATGATTGAACTCTTTCTTGTTGTTTATGTTGTTAACACAACATTTCGGCCAATCCATTCTACAGCCTTCTTCAGATGTATTATCCAAATGTAATAGTAGTAAACAGAAAATTTCTTCTCCAATAGCAGCAATGCGTAGGATTCAGGTGTTTTCCTTTCCTTGTTAGGCCCGGATTTCCATACCTTGTCCCTGTTGAGTAACAGAAACCGCACTGAGTTGAATTCTGCATTTGTTTAATTCTGTTTACCCCCATTACATACAGAAGAAGGCTGTAGAGTGGATCAGCCGAAACATCCTGTAAACAACATAAACAGCAAGAAGGAGTTCAATCGTCTGAAAAACTCTCTGAATGTTAATGACCCTTCTCAAAACTATAGACATTATTCTCAGTTATATGGTCTCCATACCCAAAGTACAACTCAGATGCCATAGAGAGAGTTCAGAGGAGAGCCACCAAGACCATTCCGAGGCTAGGAGATATATCTTACACTGAAAGATTAAAACAACTTAATCTAGAGATCCTTGAATACAGAAGAAAGCGTGCTGACCTACTGGAAGTCTATAGAATCTGGAACAACAATGTTCATTGCTCAAAATGCCCTGATAAGAAAATGCTGACTTCATCTATCTGCAGTAAAACCTGAGGACACAGCCATAAACTACAAATTCAGATCTCCACTAGTGTTAGAAGAAATTTCTTCTCTGCAAGAGTAGTAAACAGTCGAAGTGAAAAGACAGTCACATCTGAGAATATCAATATTTTAAAAAATAATCTTTATTCTGATATCGGACATACCAAATTTAACTACCATTTTTAATCACTGCTACCAAAGGTTTAGGTTATTCATGTGTTCACACATTTATATGTATGTATATATCTATCTATGTATCTGGACTTTGCCCAGCACTCCCCACAATGAGTAGGGAAAATCTTTTTTTTGTTTTTTGAAAATTCCTCTCCAAAATAGGGTTTTAGTGGGGGGTTCAATTTTCAGTGTAAGCTTATGCTAAATTGGTTTCTGGATTGTGCCCACTTGTTTTTTGAGAATTCAAACATTTTTTAGTGATCACAGCCCAACCTTTTAATTGATCATTCCCAACACAGCATATATGGGTGGCAGTTCATAATTTCCCTTGGAATGCTAGTAGTGATTTATTCTTATTAGTTTGATCCCAGCCCAACTACACTGAAGCTGGCTTAATGTTTCAAGCCTATTTCAATTCGTGCCTAAAGCCAGAACATGTGAATGGAGAGGCCAACAAAGTGTAGGATAAAAGACTCCTGTCTATCATCTGATCTTCGTTAGTTCAGTCAGTAGAACAGCACCGCGTATAGGTGGCTTCCAAGGTGGACGCTGGTTCGATCCCCGCACAAAGTTTGTTTCTTTATTCACATTTACGATTTAGGCCGCTCGTTTAGCAGTCGCTCACACCGACGCTGGGCAAATATAGGCTCTCACTAATAAGTGTCATTATAATTATCATATTCTGTCGATTGGATATAAAATTATCCATCATTTGATTTCATATAGTAATCAGTGTCAATATAATACCATTGTAGCCAATCAAGTGTCTTTCGTTGAATATTCTTAAGACCAACTGTTGCAACATGGATTAGTAACATTTAAACTGAAAACATTATAAACAAAGAGGTTAATATAATCAGAAGGTTAGTGCTATTACATGTCCCAGAGAAATAAGTCATTGCAAGTAGATATCTGCACAAAATAAGAAATGCTTGCTTTTTTGTTTTCTGTTATGCTTAATTCTTTAGGTCATTGGAAACTGAGGTTTGTAATTATTCTGTTTAGAATGTATAAATCAAGTTTAGAACCACTAGACGAATGTAAAGCTAATGTAATGTTAGATTGTTTTCAATACTCATATAATTAGAATAAAACATGCAGGATAAACAATTTTTAAGACTTTCAGTTGTATTTCTTTTCAGTTTAACGCAAGTTACCTCCAAACCTCTAGCTAGAAAAAATAATACTAACTAGCATTCCAAGGGAAATTATGAATCACCACCACCCATATATGCTGTGTTAAGGGTAATCAATTAAAAATTTGGAAAAAGAGGTGATCAATGAATAAGTTACTTCTCTCACCTTTTATGATCACTAAAAAAGGTCTAAATTTAAAAAAAACAAGTGGGCACAAACTAGTAACCAATTTAGTATAAACATACAATGCATATTGTACCCCACTCTAAAAACCTGTTTTGGAGGGGAATTTTCAAAAAAAACCCCAAAATTGTTTTCCCTACCCATTGAGGGGAGTGTGTGTGCAAAATTTCTACTATGAACAGTTAGGGCTGGGCGAAGTCTGGATTCATAGATAGATATATATAAATGTCTGAACACATGAATAACCTAAACCCAACAATAAACCAGTGTTGTGGGTAGCAGTGATTAATTGTATAATCCTTGTGTATGATAGATACAGGTACAAGACTGATCATAAAGAAAAAAGTGTTTTCTTGTTTTAGATGAATGTGAGAACACAGTTCCCTAACTTCATTTTTGGGTTATTGCTTGAGCTTTTTGTTACTGCAAAACTTAAAATTCATTAAAGATTAACAACATTAGCAATTACTGTAGTATGATAGATAGATAGATTGGTATAATTTTATTAACACCAAAGGTAGATGTATGTCACATCACACTGCAAAAAATAACTGATTTAATGCTTTATATGAGTTTTAAAAAACTACTCTTTATGAAACTGTTTGTAAATTCACAATTACTTTTTACATGATCTGTTAATTTGTTTTTTTTAATCACTGCTAGTTTATTGCTGGGTTTAGTTAATCACTGTT
>VCCN01000428.1:1587859-1605596 GCA_006491835.1 Architeuthis dux | reverse complement strand
TGCTACCCACAACACTGGTTTATTGCTGGGTTTAGGTCATTGTGTTCCTACATTTATATCTATCTAAGTATCCGGACTTCACCCAGTCCTAACCGTTCATAGTAGAAACTTGAAATTTTCAATGAGTAGGGAAAATGTTTATTTTGTGTTTTTTGAAACTGTTTGTAAATTCACAATTACTTTTCACATTATCTGTTAATTTGTTTTTTGTAATCACTGCTAGTTTATTGCTGGGTTTAGTTAATCACTGTTACCCACAACACTGGTTTATTGTTGGGTTTAGTTAATCACTGCTACCCACAACACTGGTTTATTGCTGGGTTTATGTCATGTGTTCTGACATTTATATCTATCTAAGTATACAGACTTCACCCAGTCCTAACCATTCATAGTAGAAACTTGAAATTTTCAATGAGTAGGGAAAATGTTGATTTTGTGTTTTTTGAAAATATCCCCACTAAATAGGTTTTTAGACATTAGTATTTCCCTACCTTGATTTGAAATCATGACCAAGTGATTGCTAGGCAGCTCTCTTACCAACTGAGCCAAACTGACAAGTCTTATATATTTACAAATTCATTTATTATATAAACAGTACAAAAGTTGCAGTAATCATCTTCAGTTGGAAAAGGGGTAGGAGTGGAGTTTGACCCTGCAGAAGCCAGGCTTGTTATTTTTCAATTCGTAATGTTTATTCCATATGAAGCACAATGATCAGACTAGATATGTGAGCCTTGTATGTGTTTTAATCATTTTTACATTTAATCCTCACAATAGGAATCATCAATAATTCCTTGTTTTTCTACAAAACCATCCTCCTTCCATCTTCCCTGTTGAACCTTGAAAAAGAATCATTGTTTTCCCCATTGTAGCCATACCATCCATCTGAAGTGGTTATACATTTAGATTAATAGCCTTTATACCACTTTATATATGAAGAGCTTGGTTCCAAAACACAATATTTGTTTAATTAAATTAAGAATCAAATTATGGATTTGAATTGTTTTATCTTATTAAAACCTGGAAGTTTTAAATGCTCAATTATATATTGTGATTAGAAAAAGTATATAATCAAATTTAACTGATAAACTGCAGCAAAAATTAAAACTAAACTGCAATTTTTCCTTAGTAGAGAGGCAATTAGATGATACCATTGAATTTTCTTATACTTGCTTCTCTTTGCCATTACATTGCTAATATATGGCCAAAGTTCTGAAATATATTTTAAAGAGCAAATTGTCAAGCTTATTGACTTATTTACTGCTATTAAAAATTGTTTTAAACATTGAAATGGTTATAATGTTTTTTGGAAGATACACATAAGTCTTAAATGCAACTCCATGCCATTATTGACAAGGTCTATCTTGACTGCTAGCAAGGGAGAAAAAAACCAAATGAAAATGATAAAATCACTAAAACTCATCAAAATTTCTTATTAAGTATAAACTGACTGTCCTATACTGACAAAATGTGCAAAATTCCAGTCAAAATAACCAAAGAAAACAACGAAAAAAGAAACAAACCAAATCTTTGTAGTGCAAATTCAGTATTAGTTTTATGAGGATTGGAGCCGGAAGCCAACTGATGACATTAGCACTTTGGCACTCTATTATCATTGTCAAAAATTAAACAAGAAAGCTACTGTGATTGTATGAATGTATATATACAAAAAGAAATACATAGCTATATTTCATTTACAAAGTAAAACAAGATAGGACTTGTTAGAGTTCAAACATTTTCCTATCTTGAGTTGCTAAGAAAAAGGCAATACATTTTTAACAACTAAATTAGATCGATGGCTTCAACCCCAAATAGAAATGCAACTAAGAGATCAAGTCTTTTCAAATAGATTCACAGTATGAGGTGGAAACCAATATTTCAATTGACAACCAATATTTCAATTGAATCCTTTAGGTACTAAATCAAACTAGCATTCCAAGGGAAATTATGAATCACCACCACCCATATATGTTGTGTTGGGGGTGATCAATTAAAATGTTGGAAAAAGTGTGATCAATGAATAAGTTACTTCTCTCACTTTTTGTTGGGCCGTGATCACTAAAAAAGGTCTGAATTTTCAAAAAAACAAGCGGGCACAAACTAGTGACCAATGTAGCATAAATGTATATTGCATATTGAACCCCCCTCTAAAAACCTATTTTGGAGGGGGAAATAATTGTTTTCCCTACTCATTGAGTGGAGTATGTGTGCAAAATTTCAAGTTTCTACTATGAATGGTTAGGGCTGGGTAAGTCCAGATACATAGATAGATACATTTGATACATATAAATTTCAGAACACATGAATAACCTAAATCCAGCAACAGTGTTTAACCCTGTCTTTTGTGGGTAGCAGTGATTATTTTTATTTACAATCATATGCTGCACACACACACACACACACACATATATGTATATAAATGTGTGTGTGTGTGTCTATGTTTAATATTAATTTTAACCCTCTGCTAACTTGTAGTAACTTATATTAACTCTTTGTTAATCCTAAAATAATCCTAACAAATTCCTAACTCAACATAAGCAAATCTCTAGTTAAGCCTAATAACTCTAACTGACTAAATTTTAGTCAATAAGATGAATTTTTCATAAATATAAAATATTATTGAGATCAAATCAAAATCATGGAACATCTTTGATATCCAAAGTCAACCTTTTAAATTTATTCAACAATAGCTATAAATACTCTCAAATTCATTTTAATTTATTCTTTTTTGTTAAATATGGTTTTGTTTTTAATTATACTCAGTATATCTATAATTGGGAAAAGTTTGTTTGTCTGTCCTCTATAAATGGTCAAACGGTTTGATGGAGAACTACCAAATTTGGTATGTGTAATGAAATACATTCGGGTCGTGTGTTTGTATGTTCACTTGCTGAAGGAAGACAGGTAGAGAAGAATGGCATTTAGGGGTGATAGTATTGGGAGTTTCCCCAAAACACCATATCATGTTCAAGGCTAGAATTTAGGTCAACCGAACAAAGCGAATGTGTTCAACCAATCAGCTCCGCCGAGTATTTTTTAGGGCGCCGTGATTTTGAATTGGGGGTCAAGTAGTCAGTTGGACTCAGAGCAGCGGTGGGTCAACAACCGTGTACCACTCCTCACCTGTCAGGGTGGGGGAGATAGTCGGAGGAAGAAACCAGTGTGCCTTGATTTGAACTGCTATGATCACGATACTCGTCAGACTCTCAGTAAAGTAACAACTTGTTAGAATTTCAACAAAACAGAATTCAATACCCTGATTGATCCCCAAACCGCTTATCAACGGAAATAAAAGGAACCCACATTTTCCTTGAAATTACTGAATTGTGTCGTCACATAGGAGAGCCTTTCTCCTGTATGGACCAACCCTGGAATGAGACGTTTCATGTCAGCAGAACAAGTACAAGACGAAGTACATATGCATACTTATTGGACCTAGCCAGATAATGTTGACTGCCTTTAAAAATAATATTTCCACAAATTACAAAATAAACTTTTCATAAATAAATTTATTAAATGAATAAGTAACAAAAGTTTTATTGAAATTTGTCATTTTTGGTCGTCCATACTTTAACTGTAACATGAGGACCTGTAAATTTACCCTGACTCTAAGTGGTCGAAGGGAAGGAAAGGCATGAAACTACTACTTGACCTTTGAACAGTGTTGACAGGTAAACAGACACCCCTGTCAACAAATGAATTTTTCACTTTATTTTAAGTGAAAAGTAAACAACATTTTTCCAAAATCCAGTCAGTAAATAATTAAATTAATTAATTTTCTTTGAAACAAATTTCTATGAGAACTATTCTATTTTTCGAAGATTTTTAAAAACAGAGTTTAATTTTTTTGTATCTTGGTCTTGAACAATGCTGAAAGATTTATCAAAAATACATTGTTTGAAGATGCCATTAGGGTATCTACAAACAGTGATTTTTCACAAAAGTTCTAGAACTTTTCAGAACTATATATATTCAGCAGTTTTGCATTGCTTGACTCTGACAGCAACAACACTAGTTTTTAGATAAACTAGGATTTTCGACATACTTTTTTTTTGTAGTTTACTACATTACTTTATGATATCAGCATCAAAACAAATGCATTAGTATATTGGCAACAGGAAAATTACCAATACCTCTCTCAGGATACATGTAGGGATCACTACAACATTCATGAGCACAGTAGAATTAATACATTAATCAAACTCGACTATTGAGTTGCTGCTGCTAGTCCAATAATTTACAATAAAGCACACCATGTAAACAAAGACAAAATACTCTTTTGACTGCAATTCATATATTTGTAGAAAAGATATTGTTGCATTACTAGCAGAACTGTCAGCCATTGCCTAGGTTATGTCTATTATATATATATGGTAGAGGTAATTTGACAATGTGAAAATGAAAGATTGAGAAGAGTGTGTTATGTCTCAAACATATCTATTATCATGAAGATAAGCCTTGAGGCATTTCGCAGCTGCAAGCAGCAGCATCAGAAGAGGTTTGAACATTGCAGAAAAGTGCTGGTGCAGCCTTCCATGTTGGGATAGCCGATTGAAGTGAGAAATGGTAGTTGTTTTTTGTTTCTGGTGAGAAAGGATGGAGGAGGGCGGGTGACCTACTACCAGTTACCATTTCTCACTTCATTCGGCTATCATAAAGGCTTATTTTCATGATAATAAATATGTTTGAGACGTAACACACTTTTCTCAATCTTTCATATTCTCATTGTCAAATTACCTTTACCATTCTATTGGATTTCCTTATCGGATTTCCTTATATCCACATAACAAACATATATATATAATACTAAAAAACTGACGAATGTTTGCTATCTTGCGCGTATATGTCTTATAGACTCCTAAACAGCTGCACCCCAGTGGCTGTAAATCTATCTATAGGGGTAACTTAACCATAGGATTATCATAGGATAGGTTGCACTGACCCTGAGGTTCCTACAGTTCAATTTAGGGTCAAAACTACTTTTTCTGCCCTAATTTGTAAGTTTCTATTTAAAGATACAATTATTTCTAAAAATATCAAATAGTGATAATGGCCGGGTGGATAGAGTCACAGAAAATGGAATCAGTGGACCAAGTTCAAACTCCGATGAAGAAAATTAAAAACTTTCAATTTGATGTGCTTTCAATCTATTAGACCTTCAAACCTTCTAAAAATTTGTCAGTTGTGAGAAAAAAATGTTTTTAATGGGGAGAGGGTTCTATTTACAATGTAACTATAATGCTGTACTGGAGCCTTACTTTCTATTTGTTGTAGGAAATCCGCGGATGGGAATCTCTCTTTCTCTCAGTGCTTATGCCAGTTTAGCAGTATTATTTTAAAGGAATCTAAATCCTAACCTGACAATAAAACATCTTTTTCTTTGAGCAAAACCCCTAACCTTACACCTTACCCTAACCCCAACCTAAACACCACCATAAAACATGGGCTCTATTTAAATTCAATTCTAATAGCACATCAATTCTCTGTTTTGAGAAAAACAAAATTTTTAAGGTTTTAGGAGGGTGCATTCAGGTCTGCTCAAAAGTTGTTATATTTGAAGTTTTTTTTTCTCTGGGAAGAAGTCTGTATTATAGACAGAGAGCTCCATGGGAAACTGAGAAAAATCAAAGAAACAGCATACATCAGCATGTCAGTTGAGTGTATAAGTCAGACATGTGCAGAATTCACCTCGATGTGTCTTCCACTACTCAACACAGACAAGGTATGGAAATCCTGGCCTAACAAGGAAAGGGAAGAAAGACACCTGAATCCTACGTTATAAGCATTGCTGCTATTGGAAAAAAAGTTTTCTGTTTACTACCATTACATTCGTGTAGTATATTTGGAGAAGGCTGTAGAATGGATCGGCTGAAATGTTGTATTAACAACATAAAGAACCAGAAGGAGTTCAATTGTCTGAAGAACACTTTGAAAATAAAAACATTGTTTAAAAAATGTTTTTTAAAAAGTTACAAGAATGACTTCATAAGAAATATCTGGCATTAATAACTAAAAGCCAATTGATCCTAGTAATGGAAATAAAAGTTATATGATGAAATATAATAGAGAGTATATCAAATTACACTAGGAATGCTGGGAAAGCATAAATGGATAAATGTATGAAATAATTAAAGCATAAAACCAAAGAAGTAATGTGGGGACTGTCATAACCTCTAGACGACAGGAGTTGGCTTGTGCTAGTTTTAGAAGCACTTCCTGATTGACTAGACAGTTGACGTCTGGGATTTGCCATGCTTTTAGGTAAAATCCCCAGTCAAAGTTAACTCCGGGACAAGACTGGTCGTATCTATTTAGCGTCTCCTAAATCAGTCCCATATCTAAAGATCAGCTAGATCTTCTAAATGCTAACCACACTCTATTCTATTTTTCCTCCCTATTGTCTCAACTACTAACCAGTACTAAAGCCACTAACTAAAGCTAATACTTCAGACTGAAAGAATGGACTGATCACCTTATGTTTCCACATAGAAAAAAAGGTAGGTTGTCTTTTATATATCTTGTTTGACTTTGTGACTTCCTTCGAAGCCCAAGTCATTACAGGGACATCAAATACAAACAAATGACTACAGTAGTTCAGCATTACCAATAGATATTTCAGTTTAATTTTTTTATAAGGCAATTTAGTCTAATTTTAAACAAAAATGGTGTAATGACTGAATCAAAGATGCATATACAAAAACTAAGACAATCCTTCAAAGAGTTTTTCAGATGATTGAACCCCTTTTTGTTGTTTATGCTGTTAACATGTGATAGAGATAAAACAGAAAATGTTCACTCCAATGGCAGACAAAGCTTATAACTTGGGATTCAGGTGTTTTCCTTTCCTTTCCTTTCCTTGCTAGGCCTGGATTTCCATACCTTGTCCCTGTTGAGTAGCAAAAGCCACATTGCGGGGACTACTGTACAAGCAATAGCAATTAAGGTAGACAACCATGTAATATACAAAAATTAGAGATAAAAACCTTAAGGGTCTTTTATTACAAAAACGAGAGAGATAGATTGAATAGTAGACCAGAGAAGAGAAAAGATCAATTAGAGTATCTTTTCAATTATTTATGAGTCACTAAAAGTCATTTTGAAATTTGATCCCAGATAATTTGTGGAAGTGTGACGATCACCTTTTAGCCAAACAATTTTCCCTTCATCTGTTCAAAGTTTAGTGAGTTGTAACTGGAAGCTGTTGATCACTCTAGGAAAGCTATCATTGATTTGTTTTTGAGCCTGGTTTATATAAATGGAGAGAACAAAGTAAAGTATAAACTCAAAATTAATGAAGTATAAAGTCTAATGCAGATATTAACTAGTCATGCATATACAGATATTAGCAGTGTCATGCATCAATGATTAGAACTAATGAAGTTCATTTAAACTGAAGCTGCATACACAGATCTATTGAAAAGAAAAATAATGACAAGTCTGGTTAGTCACTCTATAGAAACTGTCACGTGACCAACATCTTTTGGCAGCAGGCCGTGTTCTCCTAGACTGGTTGCCTTCCCAAAGCTAGAGAGCCGAATCTGCCCTGCTATTTTAGAACATTTTATTTTAGTGTGAAAAAAAAGTATACAATTTGTATATAGACAAGGACTCATTCTTTATACTATATAAGACTTATGTCCATCCATACCTAGAGTACTGTGCACAGGCCTGGTCACCATATTTGGAGAGAGATAAAAATCTTTTAGAAAAAGTCTAGAGACATGCAATTAAGTTAGTACCACAATTAAAAGTATGAGTTATGAGGATAGGCTAAAAGTGTTAGGATTAACATTGTTAGAAAATAGGAGAGATCGTGGAGACTTAATAGAAATGTTCAAGATTATGTGTGGTTTAGAAGTAGTAAACCCTGATGTATTTTTTACTAGAGGGGGGTACAAGGGACTGAAAGGCCACACATATACAGTAGAAGCAAATAGAAGTAGATTGAATATCAGAAAATTCTTTTTTGCAATAGAGTAGTAGGACTTTGGAATAGATTACCGGAATATGTAGTGCTATCAATAGATGCAAATGATTTTAAGAAGAATTATAATGTTTATTACACCACCGCAAATGTTTAAGACCCTAGATATTGTGTAAATATAATTGTTATGATGTGTGCTTGTATATAAAAATTGTATACTTTTTTTTCACACTAAAATAAAATGTTCTAAAATGTTATATACAAGCACACATCATAACAATCATATTTACACACTATCTAGGGCCTTAAACCTTTTGCAGTGGTGTAATAAACACCATAATTCTTCTTAAAATCATTTACATCTGTTGATAGCACTACATATTCCGGTAGTCTATTCCAAAGTCCTACCCTTCTATTGCTAAAAAAGAATTACCCATAGCTAATTTTATATACCATTGATAATAGGTTTGATTCGTTATTTAGATGAATCATAAAAATTAACCATTTGCCAGACTAGACTTTGTGAATATCTATGTTGACTAACTTAGAGAAGATCTTGGCGGTAATAAGCAATGTTTCTCATTCTTGATTGGACATTGCGATAGCTGGAAAAAGTTGCATGTTGGAGCATTCTCAGCATGATAATAATATTGTTGTTGCTGCTGATGATGATCCTGCCTCTCTCAAAGGTGTAAGCATTCATTACTAAAAGAAATTAAAAAAATCAAGAGTTGGATAAATGAAGGGAAAAAGAAAACGAAGACAGGTGTTGGGAGTGATCAATTACAAAATTGGAAAAAAGGAGTGATCAATGAATAAGTTACTTCTCTCGCTTTTTGTTGGGAAGCAATCTCTAAAAACGTCCGAATTTTCAGAAAACAAGCATGAATTCTGCCTGACACAAATTAAGGGACCAATTTAGCATAAACTTACATTGCAAATTGAACACCTCATTAAAAACCTATTTTGGGGAGAATTTAAAAAAAACAAAAGAAATGTTTTTTTAGACATAATAAGGAGTAAATGTTTAAATTTTCAGCCCTCTATCTCCATTGGTGTGGCCTGTACGCACGATACATACATAACTAGCCAGCCAGCCAGACCAACTTAAAAACTGAAGAAACCTATTTTGACAGTTTTGGTTGATGGTTTCTAATATAATTTAAATTGTGTATGCCTACAAACAGTCTCTTGTGTTGGGAGTGATCAATTACAAAATTGGAAAAAGGGGTGATCAATGAATAAGTTACTACTCTCGCCTTTTGTTGGGATGTGATCACTAAAAAAGTTTGAATTTTCAAAAACAAGCATGAATACTGCCTGATACAAATTAAGGGACCAATTCAGCATAAACTTACATTGCAAATTGTATGTCCATAAACAGTCTCTTCCCACCCTTTCTTCTTGTTACTCATGTCTAGAAACACAGGTGATTTAGCCAAAGATATATTATTATGTACAAAAGCAACCAAGTCATGTGGACAATATCTCAAGGCTACATTGACTAAATTACCTTTTCAGGTAATGCATCTGTGGAATGGCCGGACCTTTGTTTGTTGTCATTGTCTTATAAGATGTATTGTTGACTTGACTGTGGAAACTTTAGACTTTGTTTATAGTAATGAGCTTTTTGTGAAAATCAAGACTGTGAATGTAAGCTTTAAAACTTCCACAGTATAATGCATTGCAGAAGGGAATATTTTATTATTTCTGATAACATCAATAGGCTTTAGTATTGTATGAAAAACAAAAACAGATTGGAAAGAATGAAACAAAAATCATCTGTCACAACTGAATTGCTGGATAAATTATAAATTTACCAACAACAAAGCAATCGTAATAGTGGCTTGAACTCATATTAAAATCAGGTCTGGTTAGTCACTCAATAGAAACCATTGCATGACCAATGTCTTTTGGCAGCATACCATGTTGGGGTGATCAATTAAAAAAAAATTGTAAAAAGATCAACAAATAAATTCATTCTCTCGCTTTTTGTTGGGCCATGATCACTAAAAAAGTTTGAATTTTCAAAAAACAAGTGTGAATGCAGCTAACTAAAAAGGACCAATCTAGTATAAAGTTACATTTCAAGGTTGACAATATATATAACTAGAAATTATGAATCACTGCCACCTATAGATGCTTCTTTTTACCTCGTAAATTAAACAGCAGTGGTGGGTAGTGATCACTAAAATGTCTAAATTTTCAAACAAAACAAGTGAGAATGCTGCTGGACACAAACTAAGGGATCAATTTGGCATGAACTTACATTGCATATTGAACCCCCCTCTAAGAACATATTATGGGGGGAATTTTCAAAAAAAAACCCAACAATTTCCCTACTCTTTGAGGGGAGTGTGTGTGCAAAATTTCAAGTTTCTACCATAAACAGTTAGGGCTGGGCGAGGTTTGGATACATAGATAGATACATAGATACATATAAATGTCCGAACATATAAATAACCTAAACCCAGCAATAAACCAGTGTTGTGGGTAACAGTGATTAACAGCTTTTTAGTAAAACTGCTTGGGTGATAAGGTAGTTATAGGAGAAAGGTTTTCCCAAGTGCTCACTCATCCACTTTCTTCTCTACAAACCATTGTGGCTGTGATGAGACCTTCTTTCTCAGACTGTCTGGCATTGGGATGGTGTGCAGGGATTTGAATTCTAAGTGCTATAACTAAAAAATAATAGATCTGGTTAGTCACTCAATAGAAACCGTCATATAACCAACGTCTTTTGGCAGCATACAGTGTTTAGGGTGATCAATTAAAAAATTGGAAAATCAATGAATAAGTTACTTCCCTCGCCTTTTGTTGGTCAGTGATCACTAAAAAAGTCTGAATTTGCAAAAAACAAGCGTGAATGCTGTCAGACACAAACTAAGGGATCAATTGGCATAAACTTTCATTGCAAATTGAACCCGCCACTAAAAACCTATTTAGGGAGGTAATTTTGAAAAAATAAAACACTACAGTTTTTTCTAGACATAATAAGGAGTAAATGTTTAAATGTTCATCCCTCTAGAGCCATTGATATGGCCTGTATACATGATACATACATATATACATAGCCAGCCAGAACAATTTAAAAACTGAAGAAACCTATGTTGACAGTTTTGGCAACAGTTTTGGTTGACGGTTTCTAATTTTTTGGGACAATTCGTTAAAAACCAATTTCTGTTTACAAAGTACAGTGTTAATGTGGATCTTTCCAACCTCTTCAGAGTCAAAACATAAGACCTTTGTACAAACTACTGTCTCTTCAAGGTTGGAGAAACTTCAAATACTGGCAACAAGATCCCCTTGTAATTTAAAATAACTAGGCTAGGAAATTCTGACTCATCTACCATATTCACCAGATATTGCAGCTTTAGATTATCATTTATTCCGTTCTTTACAGAATTGAATATACTTGAAATAGGCTTTTTTTGACAGCAGTTAATTGCGTCATTAAGCCAGCTTCAGTGTTGTTGGGCTGGGTTTAAACTAACAAGAAAAATGGTAGTTAAATTTGGTATGTCCGATATCAGAATAAAGATTATTTTAAAAAATATTGATATTCTCGGATGTGACTGTATTTTCACTTAGGCTGTTCCATGTTGTCCTCTTCTCGGATGTGACTCTCTTTTCACTTAGGCTGTTCCATGTTGTCCTCCTGTTTCTAACACCAATGGAGGTCTGAATTTGTAGTTTATGGCTATGTCCTCTAGTTTTACTGCACATAGATGAAGTCAGCATTTTCTTATCAGGACATTTTGAGCAATGAACATCAGTATCCACTCTATGTATTGTTGTTCCAGATTCTATAGACCTCTAGTAGGTCAGCACATTTTCTTCTGTATTCAAGGGTCTCTAGATTAAGTTGTTTTAATCTTTCAGTGTAGGATATATTTTCCAATCTCGGAATGATCTTGGTGGCTCTCCTCTGAACTCTTTCTATGGCATCTGAGTTGTACTTCAGGTTAGGAGATCATATGCAGGAAGCAAACACCAGATGGGGATGTACCAGAGACTTGTACAGCAGTAGGAAGCTCTCCTCGTCAATGAATTTAAATAAGTGTCTTATGTAGCCGAGTGTTTTATTTGCTGTATTCACATATACTTTGTTTTGTATATGCACAGTGAAGTTAAATGAGTTGTCTATATAAACGCCAAGATCTTTCTCCATTGTAGTTTCCTTCGGTGTGTGTTGTGCTCCGTCATCTTTAATCATGGTGTAATTCCTTTTTTTGTTGTTTCTACCTAGGTGCATGACCATACATTTGTTGGGATGAAATTTCATCTGCATAGATTTGGCCCACTGTTGCAATTCTATTAATAAAAAAAAATTTCCATTCCCTAGAAGACTGCAAAAAACATCTCGAGCAGTTCTTTGCTGAGAAAGATAAAAGGTTCTGGGAGGATGGAATTATGAAGTTGCCTGGAAGATGGCAGAAGATAGCAGGACAAAATCGTAAATATGTTGTTCAATAAAGTTAATGTCGAAAATAAAAAAATGTTTTATTTTTACTTAATAAACATAATAAACTTTTACATAACCCAATATAATCTCTAAAGTTGTGTTAAATTCTGGTTGTTGGCTGTTGTTGTCATTTTCTAAAAATGCTTGTAAGAAAGTCATAAACTGAAAAACTATAGAAACATATCCATACTTCAATATATTCTAGTGTCAGGGTCCAAATAAATAAGGGTAATAATGCTGCACAAAAGGAAAGACAAAAACCCCATATGACTGTTCTGACAATAGTCAACCAACCATCATCATCACCTTCAGTAATAATTTCTTTCGGGGTTTTAGCATGTTGATGGTTTTTAGCTGTCTGGATTTGGAAGCAAAGCTTTATTAGAACTTCTTGGTGAGTAATGAATATCAGTTTTAGGATTTAAACTATAGACATTGAAATATCTATCCAGTTCAATTAGCCAACCACATTATCCCAATTCTTTCAACATTATTACCGGAACCATGGCTGGATTTAGACCTTGGGTGCCTGGGGCACTTCTGGTTTGGTGGGCTGCTCATACACAGAAATTAAAATACACAGGAAATCACAAAATTTACACATCAGAGCCCATTTATTGCATGTAATTGGAACTGACAAGTTATACATCCATAGAAAGGTTAAATGAGTTATATATCTGAAGTAAATACATGTATACAGTGTTTTTACTTTACAGCGAATAAACAAATCACAGATATGTCACAAAACAATTTTTCTTTAATAGCTTAACATTTTGGCTTCAGCATTTGAGTTATTTCATAATTTTTTCCACTACTTGATCTGGAAACAAATATGCCAACAATTTAAATATTTTAATCTAATTTGTTTGAGGTATATTTCATGAAGCCAAAATGTTAAGCTATTAAAGAAAAATTGTTTTGTGTCATGTCTGTTTAGCTCAGTTGGTAAGACAGCCATTTTGTTTATTCACTGCAAAGTAAAAAAGCTGGGTGAACATCCTCTAAATGTATGATTCCATAATCTTTGCCAGGGGTTGTATGTACTCTTTAGTTTCTATAAATTACAATGTCTGTCTCAACAATTTACACAACAAAATTAAACTCTGAACCTGTCAATGCAAAATTTTATCCAAAATAAATTCAAGCAGTAATCATTCAATTTTTTCTCATTAAAGAAACTAATTTTTTAATTATTATATTTTGTATAGAGAGCAATTGCCTCTTTTGCTCCCTTATAAATCCGGGCTTACCAGAGTAGAGCCTCTACTTTATTTACTAATTTGAACTTTAAGAAGTTGGCTTGTTTCATTTGAAAATAAAGAAGCTGACTTGTCTCTTGTAACAAAGAAAAACAACCCTGACTAAATGGTATGGGAACTTTTCTGTGATCTGACTGGTCAACACAAACATACAAACATTTACCCTAAGCCAGTCAGTGTTTCTCTGTTCCTTACTATTAGAAACCATCAACCAAAACTGTCACCAAAACTGTCAAAATAGGTTTCTTCAGTTTTTGAGTTGGTCTGGCTATCTGGCTATGTATGTATGTATGTATGTATGTATTCATCACATGTACAGGCCACACCAATGGAGATAGAGGGCTGAAAATGTTAACATTTACCCCTTATTATGTCTAGAAAAAACTGTTGTTTTTTGGGTTTTTTAAATTCTCCCCAAAATAGGTTTTTAGTGGTGGGTTCAATTTAAAATGTAAGTTTATGCTAAATTGGTCCCTTAATTTGTGTCAGGCTGCATTTACGCTTGTTTTTTAAAACATTTGGACTTTTTTGGTGATCACTTCCCAACAAAAGGTGAGAGAAGTAACTTATTCATTGATCACCGCTTTTTTCCATTTTTTTAATTGATCACCCCCAACACTGCATGTTGCCAAAAGACATTGGTCATTTGATGGTTTCTATTGAGTGCCTAACCAGACCTGTTTTGTTAGCATCTGAATCTTTTCTCTCTCATGTTCAGGCTTAATTGTCAACAGATTGGTGTTAATTCCAATTAACCCAGGGGTGGATCCAAATTTTGAGTGGGATGGGGAGGGGGTGTTACCAAATGGAAAAAAATTATTTTACAAATAAATATGTGAAAAAGAAAACAAATTTGAAACATCAAAAACAAGAAAGTAATATGTGATCTGGTATTTTTCACTTACATTTGAGTTGTAGCTTTCTCTCACATTGTTGTATAT
Organism: Architeuthis dux; assembly: GCA_006491835.1. Lineage (NCBI taxonomy): Eukaryota > Metazoa > Mollusca > Cephalopoda > Oegopsida > Architeuthidae > Architeuthis > Architeuthis dux. The sequence continues at coordinate 1,591,007 of VCCN01000428.1, read as the reverse complement.
CCATCTTAGACTTGGAGAAAAAGGAAGACTCGAAACTTGGTTTATAAAAACATGATGATATATTTTTATTTCATAAGATACATTGTGTTGTGGTGGAGAATGAAGAGTGGGAGGGAGATGATGAGAGCCAACAGACTGTTCTTAACAGGGAAATTGGACTTGTGTTCCCGAGCCTAGGTGCTCTCTGTCTCTCTGCCTAATGAGGGCGTCTCTGGCTTGACGCCCATGCTGGTTTTCCAGTCCACCACCTGCAAGTTCAGTCGATATCCTGTTTATAACTTTCAATACAGCTGCCTAAATATCCAACTACATTTTGGGCATATGATCATTAAAAGTTTGAATTTTCAAAAAACAAACGGACACAAACTAAGGGATCAATTTAGCATAAACTTACACTGCAAACTGAACCCCTGCAAACTGAACTGTGTCATTTTATGATAATATATAATAGTATTAAGGCAGAGGTGCAGGTGGTCTAATGGTTAACAGCATGGAGAATGGAATTGGTGAATTGAGTTCAAACTCTGGCTGTGACAGTTTACATTCACTTTGCACTAATGCCCTTGGGAAAGGCATGAATCTATCTCTTCTGCTCCTAGCTATGGGTAAAATAGTACGGCAGACAGAGATATTCAGCCTTGGTTGGCAACCAGTCTAGGGGAAGGACAACTCTGAATTCAAAACCGGAAAAGTCCAACCCCTCACTGGACTCGGTGGACTGCAACAGAGGCAACCAATAGTGGATTCAATGAGCAAAAAGGCAACGACCAGCAACACATTGTTGAGTGCAAAGAACATAGTGTGACACGTTGAGCACTCTGGTCGTCCACTGCATTCCAGTTGTCCTGAATGCGTCTTGCCTTTGGACTGAGATAGGGACGAGAGAGTGCAGCTGACTATGTGCGCAAGTCAAGACTTCAAATTCTGCACCATTCAAAACAGAAGCCATGGTCATCTTTGACTACAAAAGGATGAACATGCATGATACATGGTCACACTATTAAAAACAAGACTGGCTGCTGCAGGGTCAAACTCCACTCCTACTTATATTCCGACGGAAGATGATTACTACAACTTTTGTATTGTACATATAATAAATAAATTTGTAAATATATAAGACTTGTCAGTTTAGCTCAGTTGGTAAGAGAGCTGCCAACCAATCACGGTAGGGAAATGTTAATTTTATATATCGATTTGGTTTAAGTGATGTGATAGACAAACAGTGAAGGATTTACTCCCCTGAATTAAGTGAGGATTAGTTCTTGTTCTTATTGTTCTTGTTGCAGGAGGAAAATAAAGTCAACTCCAACTTGGACTGGAGTTTGATAATTATTAATCACCACTACCCACAACAATGGTTTAAATACTGTTGCTGGGTTTAGGTTATTCATGAGTTCAGACATTTATATGTATCTATATATCTATCTATGTATCCAAACTTCGCCCAGCCCTAACCATTCATAATAGAAACTTGAAATTTTGCACACACACTCCCCTCAATGAGTAGGGGAAAATGTTTTTTTTGTTTTTCGAAAATTCCTCCCAAAATAGGTTTTTAGTGGGGGTCCAATTTACAATGTAAGTTTAATACCCTTAGTTTGTGTCCAGCCACATTCTCACTTGTTTTTTTGAAAGTTTGGACTTTTTAGTGATCACTGCCCACCACCAATGTTTAATTTACAAGGTAAAAAGAAGCATATATAGGTGGCAGTGAATTATAATTTCCCTTGGAATGCTAGTTTTTTATGTTTATTTTAACTCCCACATTATTAATAACGGCTTTCTTTTATTTGAAGGCCTATTGAGCTATGGAAATAAATTTTAAAAAACCTAATTGTCTACTTGCCATTTCATCAATTTATTACATTAAAAGACTGCCTTGAAAATTATGAAATATTATAACAAGCCAATTTCTCTTGCTATCAATTGATTAAATTGATATGATAATTCCCATTGAAAACAAAATAGGTATTAGAAAATTTGACAGCTATATGGTAACGTAAAATATACATGAAATCTCACAGAGCTAATTTTTATTTATATTAAACAGATAGATAAATGAAGAGAGGATGATTGATTACTTATAATAAAACTTTTAAGAGGCAAGATGTTTTTTATCTTCAACCTTCAGAATTCAGGTTTGAGGTTATAAACATATTATTCACAAAACTTACAATTTCAAAAGTAATTCAAAGAAATATCAAATTTAAATTATTTATTTTGAAATTTAAATCAATTTTAAAATGCTAATAAATTGCAAAAAAGCAGGAAGTCGACCTTTCCCGATTTTCTCTTTTTTTTATAATAAAAATCTCTATAATATTCATAAAAAAAGTGAACCATGCCCCGGGTGAGGATCGAACTCACGACCTTCAGATTGCTCTGTCTTTCAATGATTATGAGACTGACGCGCTGCCTACTGCGCTACCGAGGCACATGACACAGATATGTGAATAGACAGTATATATCCTAAATTCAGTGACGTCATATGTTTTGTCCAATGAGCGTTAAGTAAAGGTTGGTATTCGTTGCCACAGTAACTGAAGAACGCTCAGAAGCTGGTGTTTTTTTCCTTGATTAAAAAAAGAAAGGTGTTCATTACTACAAATTAATCGAACAATGACTGCCATTCTCTGCAATTGGCTCAATGAAGATGTCAAGCTTTCCAAGAAAGTCGGTATGTTCTTTTCATGCTCTCAAGCCCCAAGTTACTGATAGAAATAAAAAGCTCAGTGCTCCTTATTTCGCTTCTCCTAGTGCTTGTTGTCATGTAGTAGTAGTAGTAGTAGTAGTAGTAGAAATAAATCACTACGGTAAACAATAATGACTTCATTTCACACTGGAATTTGAATAAACCAAGTCTAAATATTATCGGTTATTTACTTTTTAGATTTAATCAGTATTTTTTGGTTATCCTTGCTTAATTGGGGCTTTCAAAACTGTTAGCTATAAAATGGCTAACTTCAGCAATTAACTTTAGCAATATGGCAACTTTCGTTTAACTTTTACGATTTATGGTTGTGTTGTGACATATTGTTTAATGTTTAGTGTTACTGGCCGGTAATTACAAAAGAAGATTTAATTATAAGAAACGGGGAAAAACAATCAAACAAACAATCGTTGCATAACGAAATAACAATTTTATTTT
>VCCN01000428.1:1532081-1544069 GCA_006491835.1 Architeuthis dux | reverse complement strand
CACACAGTATACCCTTATTCTCGATGAATTTAACTTTTCCTTTCTTCACAAGTTTGTCACAGATCTTACACAGTTGCGAGGTCAAACTCACTGGCTGATTGAAATTATTACTGCAATAAATGATTACTGTAATAAATTATATAATAGAGGATTAAAAATAAATAAATAGACTTATCAACAGAAAATCTATATAATTTAATGAATCCTAAATAAGATTTATAAGAAATCTTAATTTTAAAAAAGGTAAAAAAGTAGGATCTTGTATTGTTAATGGTAATGCAGTGGATCCAGCAGCATTTATCCTCATTGGACCAAATTTCTATCCATCACAAAAAACAATTTCAAAGGCTGAAGAAAGATTTCTTCAAAAGAAAGTTGTTATGTTTATAAGCCAAAGTAATACAATAATAAATAAATGTTGAATATCCAGTTAAACTTGCACTTGAAACCAGTGTCACATACAATTAAATTGATCTTCACAGTCTCTTATATAATATTATATTTTGTCCTCTTTATATTCTTTTTTATGTTCAACAAGAATGAATCCAAATTTCTTTTTACGCAATTGCCAAAAAATAAATATCTAAGGGAGACTACTCTATGATTAGCGTTTAACAGTTACCTCCTTTGACGAAGGTTACAGACAAAAAATATAGACATGCATGTGGTGTATTATAGAAGTAGATGAGTTTTAACCCATAAGAACCCACTGTGACACCAGAGTCACATAGAATTTAATTGATCTGCACAGTCTCTTATATAATATTATATTTTATCCTTGATTTTAACTAAGTGAAATCTAATGAACATCCTGGCACAGTCACGTGACTGTGTGTCAATTTGCCTACCCAGAATCCCACATAATGTTCCTTCAAGTAGAAATGGGTTTGGGTTCTTATGGGTTAAAGAGAATTTTTGGTACAATGGATTAATGAAGTTTCTAATATTTGTTGAACTTTTTCAGGAAAACTTTATTTTTGATTTTATTTAGAACCATTGATGTACGACACAATAACAGAAAAGAAGGTTTGTTTTCTACTCACATCTCAGATTAAAGTATTTATTCATAGGATTATGAGATAATTTTCCTTCTCTCTTTTTATGACTAGAAACATCCCTGAAGAGTGTGGCTGGGTGCTTGATGGATTTCCTGTGACTTATGCCCAGACAAAGGCTTTAGAAAAAGCACTCAGTGGTATTGATGCGGAGAAGGCTGGAGTTCAATCTTTGCTATCAGAGGAAAACCTTATTCCCAAAATTGACCCAAAAGATGTAAAAGATAAGAAATTAAAGAAATCAAAACTGGTTCCAGATCCACATCCTACACCATTATCTCCTGAGCCAGATAGTGGCTTAGATGTGGTTATTTTGCTAGACATTTCAGATGATTTATGTCTTAAGCGAGCAGCTGGACAATATGGTAAATAGCTTATTCTTAAGTTTCATCTTATCCTTTTTAATCATAGATTATTTTTGTTTCATAAAAACATGTAAATAAATACCTAATTATCTAAATAAAAATCTAATTTATTACTAATTATTAATTATGTACAAAATTATCTGATTATGTTAGTAAATATCTAATATCTAACTATTTGGACTTAGACTTGGTCCAAATATTCAAAATCTGCTTTGCACCTTAAATATATTTACTGAAATTCCTCAGTCGAGTGGATGACAAATGAAAATAAGATACAAAGTGTGAAATAGAAAATCAATTAAAAACAGGTCTGGTTAGTCATTTGGCAGCATGCCATGTTGGGGGTGATCAATTAAAAAATTGGAGAAAGGCGTCATCAATGAATAAGTTAACTCTCTTGCCTTTTGTGGGGCAGTGACCACTAAAAAAGTCTAAATTTTCATAAAACAAGCGTAAACGTTGCCGGACACAAACTAAGGGATCAAGTTAGTATATCATCATCATCATCATCAGCCGTTATAAGTCCCCCAGCTGTTATAAGTCGACTGCTTTCCCATCTCCTTGCATGACGACCTAGATTGTGCTAACCTATGCCACGTCTTACCAGCAAACTTTTGCATCTTGTGTCTGGTCTCTTCTACTATGTTTACAGTCCCATGGGCACCAATTGGTTAGTCTTTTCCCCCCATCTATTGTCATCTCTTCTTGCTAGGTGACCAGCCCATCTCCACTTTTATTGCTTAATTATTTGTATAATATCCTTCAAGGAGTAAATGTTTAAATTTTCAGCCGCAATTGAAGTTGCCTGAATGTAAGATAGATAGAGGATAAATGTGAGAGGGGAGTGAGTGTAAGAAGAAGGAATTAAAATAATTAAAAGTAGCCATAATAATTACAATAGAAATAAAGTGCAATAAATGCTAGTAGTAATAAGTTCTCATGTGGAAAAGAAAAAGAATAGGAAGACAGGCCGAAAATGGAGAACTCTTTTGTTCCCTGCATGGAAGTCAAGTGATGTGAATGGAGGTCTCCAATTGGCTGAAAGGGTTGTGACATCACTGTTTGGATTTGATAAAGACACGATCGCCATTAGTACTATTTCGAATGTCACGCCTAAAATCTATTGATTTGAACACCTTTTGAATATAGTATTTAAGCAGATGGTGGAAACAATAATGAAAAGTCCGATCAAATAATGAAGACAGATGCAGATATACAAATAAACATGACATTTAACAATCAGATACATACATTATCACCCATAAATAAGTATACCCCTACCACTACTTTATAGAAATTTAATTTTCTTCTGAACCAAACATAGCAAGATTTTATTATTTCTAGTGGAACATTACACCAGAAAATGAGCGGTATTTATTTTCATGTTGGCATTCATTCATTCAAGTCTGGGCAAAAGAAATGAAGAAGCACGAAGAAAAAGACAAAGAGAAGAGTTACTGGCTTAAGAAACCAGGGCTTCATTCTAGAAAGATCTAAGAAATGGGCAAAGATTTAGTGTTGCATGGCTTTTTATCGAGATCTGCTAAAATGAGCTGACGTCACAAGAAAAGGGAACTATACTTATTTTTGCATTTCTATCTATTCATCGAGTTCTTCAGCATAGTCAATAAACTAGCCTGATATTCAATTCCTTATTTACATATAAATTACTTTCAAATAGGAAAGTGGCTGTTACACATAACCAGCCAGCCAGCCAGCCAGACCATCTTAAAAACTGAAGAAACCTATGTTGACAATTTTGGTGACAGTTTTGTTTGACGGTTTCTAATAGTAATAAGTGTTTTCTGTTGAGAAATGTACCGTTCTAAATTTCTGCACCAAATTTCTTCTCTTGGTATGTCAGAGGACAAAGCACCAAAGAAAAATACTTTTGCATTATGTTATACTTTACATCAATCTGCCATTACTGGCAAAATAAAATCTATATTGTTTAAAGTTTTTCAAGGTGAAATTATTTGACAAATAATTTCATTCTTTAGTGGACAGTATTTCTGCTGTCATTCATTCTGCTAAGCAAGTTAAATATCCCATTCAGATAAAAACAGGCCATTTGATTTTACAGGTCTTACTGTGATCAGACTTAAGTAAACTCTAATTGGCAACCACCATATTAGAAACTAATATTCCAAGGGAAATTATAAATCACCACCACCCATATATGCTTCTTTTTACCTTGTAAATTAAACAGTGGTTACTACAATTTGGCATAAACTTACATTGTAAATTGAAACCCGCACTAAAAACCTATTATGGGGGGGAATTTTCAACTATGAACAGTTAGGGCTGGGCAAAGTCCAGATACATAGATAGATATATAGTTACATATAAATGTCAGAACATATGAATAACCTAAATCCAACAATAAACCAGTGTTGTGGGTAGCTGTGATTAAAAAATAAAAACAATTTCTCATGGTGAAGATATTAAATCAACAAAATCTATTTTATGACATTCATGTGCTTACAAAATGCAAATATTGTATAAGTATAAAGTAAATTTTTTTTCTCTTTTTCTTATTGCCTCAAGGCCAAATTTGCTTCAAGGCCAAATTTGCTTCAAGGCCAAATTTGCTTCAAGGCCAAATTTGCTTCAAGCCAAATTTGTGTTAGGCTCATTTTACTTTTACATGTGTAAAAATAATTTAATTTCTCTATTTTGGTCCACATTCTTCTTTAAGAATATTGAGATTTCACTTGTTTTTGTAAATTTGGTTATATGTGAGGGTATATAATAAAATTGCTGGAATGTTTGATAGATATGAGAATGCATTTCCAAGATATAGTTTTAGGTATTGCCATATATTATTAGAAACTACCAACCAAAACTGTCAACATAGGTTTCTTCAGTTTGTAAGTAATTCTGACTGGCTGGCTATCTATGAATGTATGCATGAGTCATGTGTACAGGCCACACCAATGGAGCTAGAGGGCTGAAAATTTCAACATTTACTCCTTATTATGTCCAGCAGCGTTCACGCAAGTCTTTTGAAAATCAGACTTTTTAGTGATTCAACAAAAGGCGAGAGAAGTAACTTCATTCATTGATCACCCCTTTTTCCAATTTTTTAATTGATCATCCCCAACACTGCATGCTACCAAAAAACAGGTTTCTATTGAGTTACTAACCAGACCTGTTTCTATTTCCTTTCGATTCTCATTTATAGGGACACATTTTTCATTTTCTGTATTTTTGTCTTTATGTAGAAGCAGTTGAAACAGGAGAGAAATATCATATACTTTTCAATCCTCCACCTATGAAGGATGTGAGTAGGCAAAGTAGTTGCCAGACTGTTGTCCCTCTGAAAACAGAAACATTTGATGAGGAAAATGCCCAGAGTAGGTAAGGCAAGCCAATCAGACATTGTATTTAAATTCATTTATTAAAGATAGGCAATATGTTAAATTATTTCAATGTTGATCCAAACCATCCAATAGGTCATTCTTATAAGATAAAATATGGTGAATATAAAAGAAGCTAGAATTTCCTAGAAATCTGTCACTAAAGGTTTGCAAACACTATCCTCTCTAGGAAGAAGTCTGGATTATAGACAGAGAACGCTGTTGGAAACTGAGAAAAATTAAAGAAGCAGCACACATCAACATATCGACTGAGTGTACAAGTCAGACAAGTGCGGTGTGGCTTCCGCTACTCAACCATTGGAGAGAAAAAATTTTGTTTGCTATGATCACATTCAGATAGTACATTTGAAGAAGGTCATAGAATGGATTGTCCGAAATGTTGTGTTAACAACACAAACAATAAGAAGGAGTTCAATCCTCTGAAAAACTCTTTGAATGTTAATAATCCATCTCAAAACTATAGAAAGAATCATTATAATTTGAAACTTTTACAATGAATCATTAAAAACAAGCATTTCAAACCATCTAGGATTTTTCATTATATATAGCTAAATTAATTAAGAGTATTAGAAATGAAATAAAAGAATTACTTATTACTTAAGAACAGATAATTATATACATAAACATCATATCATTAACATTATGTTCTTATTTTATGCCTTAAAAAGAATTTCCTTTTTTTTATATACTGTGGTTTAATAAAACAATATAATACAGATCAGCGCTGATCAAATTATTACAATATTAACTCAAAACCTTTCATGCTCATTGCTGTCTTTAATATTCCTTTAACATTTGATACAACTCTTTTGCTAAAGAAACTGTTTCTTAAATAGGTCATGCAAGTATAAACAGGGTTGGTATAAATTTGAGTCTATGAGATGAATCAAAACTTTGAACATGTTTATCAAATCCTTCAGTAGTCACTAGTAAAAGCTTGTAAAATTAGTGATACTATAGTTGCATAATACTGCCAGCTTGTAGAAGACCTTCTTATCTAATTCCTAATTATGGTGAAATAATGTAGATTATATTATTCACATTTTTAAAATTCCTAAATAGAATTAGAAACTAAATAATTGAAAGCTAATTTTCTTTAAAGGCTGATGATATACTTGGAGAACTGGCCAGATATGGAAAGATGGTTTGAAAGATTTGAAAATCTGCACAAAATTGATGCTTCCCAAGATATTGACAGCATTTATGGAGAAATGAAAAGAATATTTGATGAAACATTTGAGAAAGTAAGTGTAACTTTTTCAGCCGAATAATTTCTACCTTTTATAAATATATATGATTGTATGTATGTGTATATATATTGCCTGTGTAATGGAAGGGATGTAACTATTGGGTTCTTGTACGAGTTATGTTTCATAAACAGTAATGTTATTGCTGATGATAATAACTACTTCCAGTTAGGAAGAGTTAATTGCCCTTGTTATTACTTGTTATATCACAGTTTGTATAAAATTATTGCACTGTTCACACGTCATGTCTTATACTTCCTAATATATATTTGCCGCCAATATTAACCGTCACTCAGACCTGATATTCTTTTCATCCTAGCCCAGATGAAACATTATGTTCCATTTGATTGGAGTGTTTGATTATTGTTAAGAAAAATAAATAAAAATAACGGTCGAAAATTGGAAGTAAAAGAATAAACATACATTCATACAATCAGAGTGTAGCGATGATGGCTAATGAGTGTGTAAAATTTTTAGTTTTGAATCAGTTGAAAGTTCATAGCAGACACGCTCCAATTTTCTCTCAGCCACTGCCCCCGTCGTACACACAAAGAAAGAAACAGGGCCAATCAAATTGCGTTCGCTCTGTCTTGGCATTACAGGAAAAAATAAACCCAAACAACCTCAGCTGGAATTTGAATTCAGGGAAAGGTATTATCTGTGATAACTGAAGGGTCATCATCTAATCTATGAATTTTACAAATTCATTGAATTGAATTATCTTGGAGCTGCAGAAGCAAATGACCTATGTCTACACTCCTAGAGAACATATTAAGGCCAAACTGGGTGGGAGAAAATTTGGGAACATTGACCAGCTGTGGGAAGCAGTCGGAGATGAATGGAACACCATTGACCAGCACACTGTATACAACACTGAAGAAAAGCTATCCCCTACTAAAACGTACTCTGCACACAAACACTGCATAACATTGTCAAATATTTCATCTATAATTATTAGAATGAAAGAGTAATATAAACAAATTTGATAAAAAGGCTTGGCTCATTTTTTTACCTGGGAGTGTATGTGTTTTTATACTTCTATGTGGTTTGTTCTTATTTACTTTTTATTCTTTCAGAAAGAAACATCTGTTCCCTGCATAGGTTTAAATTACTACCAGTAAGAGCTTTAGGGTTACGAAAGGCTCTCAATAACTTCCTTTTCTTCAAACATATAATTACAGTATAATAGGGAATTAGTTTGCATAATTACCATTGAAGACATCCAGAAATGTTAGGAAAACTCTACTTCAGTGAGAGAGCTATTTATTGGAATAACTTGTAATGGGTGACATGCTTCTTTGATTACATCAATGCAATTAAATTGGATTGTATGAAAGTTAAAATGTTGAGTAGAAATACAACCATGTGTCGACTTGCATCCAGGTTACATTCTGGTAGTATAGACACAATTCAATTTGGGCATGATTCAGCTTCTTATGATGAAATTTATTTTTAAAGAAAAAACAAGCATATTGAATTAAAGGAACTTGGTTCAATCGGGATGTTGTAAATAGCCTAAACAGCCGTAAAATGTACATCAGAAGACATACATCAATCCAATATACAAAGCAGAACTACGTTCATAAAAATGTTGTGAATTTTAAAATTTTAAGTTTTTAAAAAAATTTTGAAGTTTTAGAATTTTAATATTTTATAACCTCTAGTACACTGAAATTGAAAGTATTTTCATAGTTTATTGTTTAAGTTTATGTTTTTTTTCATTTTAAAAATTAAATAAGTGGAGTTAACTCTTAAAATTTATTAATTTTCTTTATTTAAATCTTTTTCCAGAAACAGAAAGCTGCTGAAGAGGAGATTGTTACAGAAGTGATTAATGAAATAACTGAGCCAATAATAGTAAGTCAACAGTGTAAAGAATATTTTGCCTGTCTCTTTTGGATCTCAATATTATGCATGAGAAAGCTGTTGACAATTAAACAAATCTACTCTAATGATGAACAGTGTGATTTTCTTGGTTCGGGGGTTGTAACTGTAATGTTTATGTATTTATGTATCTTCTCATCTGTATGTTTTAATGTAAATAAACAAGCAGAAATGGAAGCTACCATAGGGAACCTCGTGATCCAACATAGCAATCAGACATGTCTTTGTTTCTCTCTTCTTTTCTTACACAGTTTTAACCAAACATGTTTTTAACTAACACAGCTAAACACAAACTAACAACAAACCAACAAAAGCAAAAGACATAATAGTAATGCTGGACTTGCTAAAAAGAAAATACTTCCTGCCCACTGTTTCAAACTATACATTATTCCCCTTAAACGAATTCAGTATTTTTTCTATTAAAAAAACCCATCTCAATCCAAATATATCCATGAACTTTTTCCACTGGGATTAACAAACATATCATATGATGTTAGTTAGTTAGTTATTTTTGTTTAACGGCACATCGACCATTTATCATATGAAAAAACCCAGATCAGGATAGACGTCATAGCAATGATCAGTAAGCTAGCCATTGTTAGTGGGTTCGATCCTCATCGGATCTCCCAGTATAGATGGTCTGATACCAATTCATGCTAACTTATTATACTTATATAATGAACAGTGTGATTCTTTTGGTTTGCTGTCTGTAACACTTGACTTTCTCACTCAAGGGTAAACATTTTGATGATAAAAGTACCTCCTTCCCACATTTTGGAACTATGGACTCTTCAACTGAAACAAATTTGCTATCATTTTTCCTTAGAAATTCAAATATAACTTAGGTATTAACTAGTTATTAATAAATATATGAAGTTTCAGTTGTTATGTTTATTGGGCTAAAACAAACAACAAGTGAGATTAGTTAACGCCATTGGAGGCACAGAGCAAAAGACCTAAGTATAGTTCAAGAGAAAGGTTGTAAGGGTCCCTTCCTTTTATTATGACATAAAGGCTACTTACAGGAGGGGACAGGTAAAAATGTAAGGTAAAGTGTCCCGTCTCTTAAGAGACAACTCTCAATGGAGTGTCTGATCTCTCCTCCAAACAAATATATACTTAGGTACTTCCATACATCTTCTCATAAATCTGCCAACAAGTAGAGACAGCCAATTGGCCAGTTAAGAGATATGATATATACCTATACTGCATTATCATACCTTCACTCCATTCCTCACATCCATGGTCAATCATCATTAGTAAAGGAACTGAGACTACTAATATACACACTGACAGGCAATCGGTACATTGACCTACTTGTTACTGTACCTTTGGGGACGAATAGGTACATTGCTCATCCCGAACTAACATAGGCCATAGCTAATTGTAGTTAGGAAAGTTTAATTCAATCATTTATCTTTGGTATCAGAAAGATCAATCAATCAATCGACATAACATAACTTCCTGCTACAGGAGTATGGAAGCTGGTGACGATTCACAGTTTCTGTTGCATGTGTCAGCTTAGTGATCCTAGCAAGTTTCAAGTTTGGTCAAGACCAGGACTTTATTCCTACAAGTTTTTTATGACCACCCCATTGGCAGGATGCAAGTCCATCGAAGGGATACCTCCACCCTAATCACAAAGCTTAGAGTGTACTCTCAGGGATATTTGTCCTAATGAAGAGTTTTCCACACTCTCCGCTCATACCAGGAATTGAACCCAGGACCTTCTGCGTGTGAGGCAAACGTGCTAACCATTACACCATCTGAGCGGACTAGAGGGAACAGGGGTAGAGCTATATTGGCCTTCACTTCCAGGGTCTGCTTCCGCAAGATTGTAGGTACCAAAAATCCTTGCTTTTTCTGCTTGATACTTTGTGACAGACATTTCAATACTGCCTTGCTGCTTCTGATCCAAACTTATGCTTTAATTATCTCACCAAGTCTTCTGCTATTTCTTCTCTCAGTTGGAGTTTTCTTTTGTCTTTCCAGTGTATGGATTGAACTCTTATTGTCTTGTTACTGACACCACTGCAGATTGACATTTTCTGATTAGTCAGTCCATGGAATCCTACTTATTGAACAATGTCCATTTTCACTCATGTACACTTAATCCACTAGTCCAGGGGTAGCAACTTATGGCCTGCGGGCCAGATCCTTCCCACAAAGGAATTTTGACCAGCCCAGGAGCAAATATTGGGATACTATGCTAAGTTTTTTCATGTTTTAAAATTCTGTGTCTTTTTAATATATTAAAAAAAGACACAAATTTCAAAAGGGTTAAGTAATTAACGTCATTTGGTGCTTAACATGTAAAGTAATGAAAACATTAACTAACATCCTTTGGTGCTGAACGTGTTAAGTATGATGTCGTTTCCTACTAGTAACATGTTGAGTATAAAGTATATTTGCATACATAAAGTATATTTGCATACATAAAGTATATTTGCATACATAAAGTATATATATGAAATTGTCTTGAAGTACTTAGTTATTCTTTATCAAATCTCTTGGTCCATCTTTGTCAGAACAGAAGATTTCTTAAATATTCAAAGAGTTTTTCAGACGATTGAACTCCGTCTTGTTGTTTATGTTGTTAACACTGTTGTATATCCATCTTGGTCTGCGGGAGGAAAATCCTGAACTTGGAGAAAAAAGAAGACTCGAAACTTGGTTTATAAAAATATGATGATATATTTTTATTTGCATCAAATACATTGTGCCGTGGCGGAGAATGAAGAGTGGGAGAGAGATGATGACAGCTGACAGATTGTTCTTAACAAAGACATTGGTCTTGTGCCTTCCCAGGCCTAGGCAGGCTGTCTCTCTGCTTCTTGAGGGTATCTCTCCACTTTTCCGAGGGCCTCTGTGTCGTTTTTATCATGTTCGAATGCCCACACTGATTTTCCAGCCACCACCTGCAAGTTCAGTCGATATATTTTGAACACCTGGTGTGTCTGCCAGTCCCTGACACCTTGCAGTTTGGGTTTTTTGTCGGTATCCTGTTTATAACTTTCAACACTTGTGGGGGTCAAATCTGTGACCCTCACCCACGGCTGCCTAAATATCTAACAACACAATGTCTTGATCAATCCATTCTACAGCCTTCTTCAGGTGTATTATCCAAATGTAATGGTGGGAAACAGAAGATTTTTCTCCAATAGCAGCAATGCTTATAATTCAGGTATTTTTCTTTCCTTTCCTCGTTAGGCCAGGATTTCTATACCTTGTCCCTGTTGATTAGTGGAAGCCTTATCGAGTTGAAATCAGCACTTGTCTGACTTATACACTCAGCCGATATGTTCATGTATGCTGCTTCTTTGATTTTTCTCAGTTCCCAACAGCATTCACTGTCTATAATACAGACTTCTTCCCAGAGTTCAAGAAGTTCAATCATCCGAAAAACTCTTTGAATGTTAATGACCCTTCTTGAAACTATAGACATTTTCTTAAATAGTTTTGTATTCCATTTTGCATGTCAATAAAAAAATGAGTCTCTAAATTTTTATCTTGTAATAGAAGCATAAAACAGAACTTATTTTTCCAGGAAGTTGAAGAAACTGTTACAGAAAATTTAGAACTCACAGAAGATGAAGGGGAAAAAATGAAGGAAGAACTCACAAGTGACAAAACACTACAAAGATCTCGAGAAGGTAGTAAGAGTCTTTATAAATTTATTGATTTTAGTGTGTGCTCTTCATTGTAAGATGTTTTGAAGATTGGTTAAATGATATGTTATGAAATACAGCTTGATTTACTTTGTTCATGAAAGCAGTTACTCTTTATATACAGAGTATATATACAGGTGTGCATAATCATTGCAAATTTTTAAAACAAAGATTATTTTCTTTTACTCCTATTTACACACATACAAACAAAAATGATATGCATATGCATGAAGTTTAATGAGAATATATACATATGAAACACATGAAGCATACATTTTTGTAAATATGTGTATGGGATAGTTAATATACATACATACACACATACACACATATATATATATATGGTCGTAGTATTGTAACAAATACAAGTCATATATGAGAAATCCGAT